>PVJX010018035.1:0-37297 GCA_004027295.1 Dolichotis patagonum
AAAAAAAAATTATAATGATATCAAGAACAATTTTGGTGGTATGATGGGGAAAAACAGGTAGGAAGTGGTTTGAGTAATGAATAGTATCTGAGGAATTGTAACAGATGCAGATAAACTAACCATCAAAAATGTTAGCATAACCTGGGGATTTAGCTCAGCAGCATAAGCACCTGCCTTGCAAGCATGCGGTCATGAGTTTGATCCTCTGTACCAATAAAAAAAAAAAAATGTTAGCATAGGGAGAAGAGTGATGACTGGTTGTGCTTGAAGGAAAAATTCAAGGTAAGGCAATGTGTTATTTTCTTTTTCAAAGTGAGGAATACTGAAAAATATTGGTATACCATTAGGAGAGAGAGAAGAGGGTAATAGGAGAAAGCAACCACCATGCCAGAGCTAAAGAGAATTCCTTGGGAAGCACTGAAGACTTGAGATTCAGAGCACAAAGGAAAAGCAGGGAAAGGAAATAAGCCATTTACATAGTTCAGCCACCTCAATTCTGAAAGGGATATTTGGCCAGTCCCCCGACCCCTTGTCCAAAATGTGGTGCAAGTTCTTAATAAAACCAATCTTTCTTCCACAGACTCATGGGTGAAAATATTACCATGTGTCCAATCCAAATCTGCAAATCTAATTTGGGGATAGTTCTGGGAAATTATCTACCTAAATGGAATCAACTTTCTGTTTGAGCTTTTAAGGATGTGCATTTCAAGATATTACCATTGAATTCATCACCATGGGAATAAACACATTTGATTTTCTTTTTACAGATTAAGTGAAATATGAACTTTGAGTAACATGGACAAGATAGAGAGAAATGGCAAGGAATGCACAGTCAGGTATTCCTTCAGAAGTTGGTCTAGGTTCATGATAGATGAGTCTAATGGTCCTAATAAAGTATCTCTCACTATAGAAGCCCTAGTTCCAAGGAAGTCAAACTTTTACAAAATATCTAAGATGGAATTTTGAAGGGTATTTTGATCACACTATATGTCATTTTAAATCATATTCTGAAAAACTTCAGACTTTGTCTTCACTGTAAGGGTGATCAGTCAATATATTTTCTCCTAAAAGAAACTAATAATCACTTTCAAGTTTCACACAGTTGCTTCTACACATTTTCCAAAATCTCCTTTGACTTTGGGGGGAGACTGTAGATTTTAGAAAAAGTTTTAGGGACAAAAAGAGATAAAGGTTGAGAGAGAGAGAATGGAAGAGAATGTTTAAAGCACACAATGTTCGACAAATGTAAAGTACAGTTTTATGTATATCAAACAGGTTAAGTTAGTATTGAATTATACAAAGAAGTGACCATTTCTATACTACCTCCAGTGGCTAAAAATTTTAAATACCTATTTTCTAAAATTTTTCAAATCAAGGGTACAAAAGGCACTTTAGGTCCAAAAAACACTGCACTACGTATGTAGAGCCCTGTTCTGCTATTACCAAACATGTGAGCCTTGTGAAAGCCACTTGCCTTCTCTGATCTATGCTTTTCTACCTTATATAATAATTGATAAATTTAAAAATCAAATCAAAATGAAAATGTCAAAAATTAACTAAAATTTCAAGGCACTTATTTTTAAAACAAATATTCACAGTTCCTTAACATTTCTTAATTAAAAGACGAGAAGAAGAAAAAATGTCATGAGTGCAATGACAACTAAAATGGTGACTGAACTGACATGGAACTGATCCTTAAATACTATTTTTAATTGGGGGACAATGTCAAAATGCAAGTGTGCTCTTTTGGATTCATTATTTTGAATCTGCTTGTTTCTCAATAAACTAAAAAAACTGTGATTTTTAAAATTAATTATAAGTACAATTTCTCTCCCAGAAAACTATATTATAATCATATCACTCTTCTGGAAAACAATCAAGGATACCTTTATTTATAAACCACTAGATGAAAACTGTAACACATTTATGGTATGACTGTTAACTTTTAAAAGGGGAGCTTTATATTTGAAAGCACTATGAAGTAGAATTCAAAAATGGTATTTTTCCTCTAAACAGTTAAATGAAGAAACCCAATAAATACCTGAAACCAAAAATAGTGGCAGCCAGGGTTAAACTACAGCATTCATAATGCTAATTACCTAACCATGACTGTATGTTTAATGACTATATAAAGCTTTCTCTAAGAACATCACAACTTGAAATTCAAATAACTAAAGTTTTAGGATAAATGGGAAACATGGTTAACTTATTCAAATACTACTGAAAATGCAGTGAGATTCTCTTTCAAAAGAAGAACAAATATATTCGATAGACAAATGCCAAAATCAGAATTAGCACACAGTCAAGAAAGGAGGTACGAGTACACGGGTAACCATTTTGAACAAATCACTTTAAAGCTAGTCACAGTGTAAATGAGGATAATTATAAGGCTCTCAACTCTGCTCATGTTTTTTGTCTTTCAAATGAAAATCCTCTGAACTGTCATGTTTAGTTGCCTCTTTGATATGTTACTATACATGGTAATAGAAGAATCTGCTTGTCTGTGAGTTTTATAAATTTTTTTAATTCCCTAAACAAAGACAGTCAGTTTAGGTTAGAAGAGGTTGGACCCGTGAATCTGCTTTTAGTTTTCTACTGTAGAAATTCATTGTAGAGCTCTATAGAGAGATTTGAAAAAAAAATCAGAAAATATTTTGAAATATAGAAAGTAATCAAGTTGTCCTGTCTTTTCACTGCTTACACTAGTTACAAAGAAAAGTAACTAGATAAACTTATTTGACAAGTGAGTCTGGTGAGAAGGTGTATTTTAATAGGAATGGCTAATTTAGGCCATCTGGATTCTTTTTAAATTATTCGAGCAATTAAGTATAACTTTTTTAAAAAACAGGAGATCACTAGTAAAATGAATTCAATGAAATCAATAGTAAGCATGGATTGAGTATAAATTATAGAAGAGATGGCCAAGGCAATATCATGAGGAACAAAATTTTAAAAAGAAAACTAGCTAAGAAGAATCATAAATAAGCACCATAAAGAAATAATCATCATAACTGGTATGCCTGAAAGGAATATAGTATTTAAAACTACAAGATAATTACAATGACTTGCACTTACTACCTAATAATAATTATTTGATGATAGCAAAGCCTAAAGAAAGCCAAATTTCTTAAATAGGATTAGAAAATTAATTTTTTCATCCATGAAATCAATGAAAAAATAGGGAAAGCTGGTGTACTAGACTTCAGTGCAAGCTGGACTCTTTTGGAACTGAATGATAATTATTTTGCTGTAAGATTACAAGTTATCCTTCTGAATAGTCACAGCTGATTCAAACCAAGTCCAACATGGCACTTCTCCCAAAGCCCACCAGAAAAATTTGGTAACATTTTTGCTATGGGGTATTATTTTTCTCATCTAAATCATCTTTATATTTAACGCTATAGAAAAAGTCATAGGTGGTCAATGTATGTATTTTTTAATCTTTATGTAATTATAATGACCGGCATTACCTGCAAAGTATTTTTGCAGAAGAAATCATAACAAAAAGCTAATTTTACCTTAAAGCATTCCTAGAATAATATGCTGTATATGCAAATAAAATAAAAATCACAATCAGAAGCTTGTTTTATCTATGAAATTATGAAATGCTCTCACATACTCTCAAAAATTGAGAGCAAATTTATTTTATTCTTAGAAATAAGGAAACTAAATTACAGAAATGATTAATAAATTTAACAGAGTTGCATAGGTAAAATAGTAAAATAATAATAATAGGTAAGAAAGATACCAGAGACTATGTTTTATCCACTTTTCGAAATTATCAAAACTACCCCAAAACCTTACTTTATGTATTTCTTTAAGTTGTCCTTTCCTAAGGCTTCTTTTATTAGTCTTTTTCTATTTAACAAACTTCCTCTTTTTTTCCTCTCCAACAAACATAGAAAAGTAGTATATAATATGTGACTTAAGCATGTTTCTTTATTAACTTGCTTTTAAAAATTCATCTGAAAGGCCCAAGAAAGATTACATTGACATATAAAATAAGGATAACTGACTTGAGTGTAAACAAAGGATTTTGTAACCAGAAGATTTAAAAAATTGGTAATAAAAAATAAAACATTGCAATATAGAAGCCAAATTATACAGTAATTGAAAATAGTTCATTTTTGTCCCTACATTTGTGTGGATTCATATTTTAATTTGGATACTGACTATTCTTTTCCTTACATTTATCAAGACAGAACATTCAGCAGTTTTTGCTTTTTATATATAATTGAAACCAATTAACTGTGACATCAAATAAAAGGCTTGTTTCCTTTGAAGCAAGTCTTCATAAATACTATGCTTATGTATATAGAGTAGGCTTTTTCTTTGCAAGAGTTGAAAATGACCAGAGCGTTAGGTAAATATTGGAAAAACAAGCAATTCACAGTAAAAGTAGTGCATTTAGCGGCTATATCTGGGTATAATAGTTCCATCTATAACATCTAGAGAGAAAAAAGTCAAAAAATAAATGAAAATGACCTGTTTGGAGGACACACAGAAACACACCCTCTGGATTAGATTCATCCTCAATTCTGTCTTTTACTTCTTTGAGACTTCGGAGGTCTGGAATTAAATATGATCCCATCAGAGTGACCTCTGATTACTTTGAGTCTCAAAAACACAAAAGCTATACTCCAATTCTCACAGTTTCTTGTGTCAGACAGGAAGCATGAATTGCAGCTGTTATTTATTACAAACCAGATATGTTACTATATTTTGTAAGATTGCAGGTATCTCATCTGTTAAGCACCGGGTATTGATAGGTCTTAAAATGACAGCATTGAAGACTGTCCAAATTTTGTAAAGGAGATTAAAATGTATTGTCAGTAAAATGAAGATGTGTTTATTATTACTAGAAATTTATTCATATAACATATTCTTTCACATATTTTCTTCAACTGTGTTATTTTCTGTTTATTTATGTTATTTTCTATATATCGAGAGAGGAAAAGCAATGTGCTTTTTTCGCTAACACAATTCACCCTGGAATCAAACTTCTTGGATATAAACTTAGTCCCACTATTCACTATCTACAAACTGATATAATCACAATCACTCCATAAATGCATCAGTTGCCTTATTTATCAAACAGTATTACGGTAAGTGATTAGTTATAAAGAAGTCACAAGAATGAATAGCAGCAACTCATATGAAGCAATAGAACGTTGCCTGCCTAAGCTCTCTATGAATAGCTACCATAAATAATAGCACACAATACAAACAAATTCAGTACAAGATCTGATATTTATTTTTAAACTCAAATGTAAATACTGCATGGTACTCCACAGAGTGCTATGACTTTAGGGTGCTGTAAAACTGAATATATTCTTCCGTCTAGATTTAAATGGCTATAACTCTGCTATATAGGATAATGGATCCTATAAAGAAAAATTCATGGTTTTGTTTCTTTGAAACTTCCATACTACTTGATTTTTGTTTTTTTCTTGTTAAAATAGAAAGAAAAAAGAAAGAAAGAAAGAAAGAAAGAAAGAAAGAAAGAAAGAAAGAAAGAAAAAGAAAGAAAGAAAGAAAGAAAGAAAGAAAGAAAGAAAGAAAGAAAGAAAGAAAGAAAGAAGAAAGACACTTCCATACTAAATATTATAACAAGCTGGGAGAGAAACTAAGTAAGTGTTGGGTAGTTGGATCATACACTTACTGTTAGTGTTTTTTACATGAATAATGCCAGTTCATTAAGGCTGCAAATTTTGCAGCATATCCAATGTTTTGTTATTTAAGAATATGATTGAAAGTAATATGGGTTATGAATCACTTTTTAATGTTGGTAAACAACTGAACTCTAACTCTGGATCAACGGTCTCAAGTAGAGTTCTTTCCTGCCCAGCTATACCTAGACACATGAGCCAGGGTACCAAGGGTTCCACTACACAAGGTCCTTTCTGCCAAGTTCTGTAGCCTCCACTCTGTAGGGTCTGTGCCCTCATTTTCTCAGACCTGAAACTTCATTCATGCCTCCCTCCCCCTCTTCTGGAACTTCTTGTGTCTCGTGGTATCCTGGTTAACTTTTGCCCATTCTCTAGGACTCAGCCTGAGGCTCCTCTGGTCTAGGTTTGGTGTCTTCTTTTGGCCTCCTATGACAGCACTTTATGTTCAATTTCAATAGCACTTATCACTGCAGAGGCATCATCACTGGTTTAAATGTCTCCTCCACTATCAAATCTATTAAATATGAAGCTCCCTTATACTAGATGTTGTGGTTTATTGATCTTAGTATCCCAGGAATATCACTCTTAATGAGCACTCAGTAAAAATTTGTTGATTGAATAAATAAGATCACATTTCTTCATTCTTGAATAGATCTGGTGGGTAAGATGTCTAACTTACATAAAAAGAATGAGAAATGTTAACAAACATTAGGAGGATTTTTTGTCAATGAAAATCAGCAAGATATTTAAGCAAACATAGTATGTTATCTTTTAACAAAGAAAAGGGGATTAGGCAGGCATACACATTCAAACATAACCATACATATGCATATGTACATATTGTTAATAAAAATGATGGCATTCATGCAAAAAGACAAATGCAGACAAGAGAAAAAGCCACCTTTTTCCAAATATACTTTAATTTGATATTTTAATTTTAGAATCCTGAAATGTTTTAAATAACTTTAAACGAATTAGTTCATACTAAAAAGATAGTCCATTTAAAAAAATGAAGCGAAGGAATACAACTACATATGAGTTGGTAACTTAAACACACTCAAATTATTTTAAATAGTGTAAATAACTTGATCATTTACATCTAATGGGTATATCATAAGGGGAGTAAGAACTCCAAAGAAATACTAAATCGCTTTATTAATCTCATGGTTAAAATGTTACTGTTATTCTTTAATTATGATATTGATATATATGTTAAAACTTTCAGTTTAAAAGCAATAACCACATGAAAATTTGCAAATCTAATTTGAACATGTGTCATGTAAAGTAGGAAAAGACCACTCAAAACACACAAGGTATTTCTCTTTCAAAATGTTCCTACAGAACAAACCTAGAAACATAATAACCAGTAGCCCCAGTGTCTGGGTGTCCATACAAAAGCCACAGTGCCTCAGTGATATGGCTACTTCCTAGTCAGGTGACAAAAGGAGAGAGAAGAACCTGGTATTGCTTGTCCTCTCAGAAAATGAGGATGTTTCAATGACTATTGGGATCATATCAAAAAGACCAGATAGCAAATTTGAAGAAAAATCTACTGACAGAGATGTAATGAACATTATGATGAACAATAATTGTAAAACCTACTGACAGAGATATAATGAATATCATAATGAACAATAACTGAATTGGATTTAAATGTATCATATATGTTAAAATCCATGCAGTCCTTGATGGCTAATCTTGATTTTCCATTTGATCACTTTGAGACACACCTGGGAAATCAGTAAAGCTCATTTCCGGGTGTATCTGTGAAGATGTTTCCAGAGATTTGTGATATTTGGGCCTGCAAACTTAGGGGAAGAGATCTTCTATAAATGTGGGACACTTACTCCAGTAATATGGCTCAGTAATATTACAAAGTGGGGTCCTGGATGGAATAAAAAAGAGGAAGACAGTCCACCAACACATTTGTTCTCTGTTTTCAACCTGGCATAAGGTAACTGGTTTTCATGCACCGTACTCTTCCACCATGATCTTTCTGCTTTGGAACCAGTCAACCATGGACTGAGAGCTCTAAAACCTTGAGCCAAAATGGATGTTTTCTCCTCTAAGTTGTTTATGTCAACTATGTTGTCACAGCGACAGAAATCTGACTAACAATCACAATGACATTCAATGATTACTTCTAGATAATTTTAAAAAACTAAACCATTATTCACAAAATTTATAATTAAAGGAGAGAATCTGGCTTTTTATCTATCTTTCCTATATAAAACGTCTTTTAAAAAACTTAATATAGTAAGGTTATTTTTACAGAAAACTTTCAGGGGAAAAAATACTAAAATTCATATTGCACCCTCCCCAAAAAAAGTAACCAAAGCAATGAGAAAGAACAAAAGAACAAAACTGGAAATATCAAAAACATGTTCTGATTTCAAAAATTTACTACAAAGCTATAATCCTAAGAATATATGGTACTGACCTGAAAACATACAGACATTCAAAGGGAACAGAATAGGGAGCCTATAAATAAACTTCATTTATACCATCAACAAGTTTGCCAAAAACAGCATAATGGCACAATGAAAAAAGACAGTTTCCTCAGTAAATGTTCAGAAAAAATAGATACATTCAAAGGATGAAATTGAACCCTTATCACATATTATCATACAGACAAAAAATTCAAATGAATTGCAGTTTAAATGTAAATCCTGGAAGAATAAAACTCCTAAACAAAACATATGGGGCAATCTCCATGACAGTGAGTTTGGTAATGATCCATTGTCTAAGACACCAAAAGAACAGGCAACAGAAACAAAATTAAATGAATGGAACTGTATTAAAATAAAAGCTTGTGCACAGCACAGAAGACAATCAACATAGTAAAAAGGAACCCTACAGAGTGGGAGAAAATACTTTCAAACTATATAATTTATGACAAAATAACATACAAAATATATGAGGAACTCTCATAATTTGACTGCAAAAAGAAAACTCAATTTAAAAATGAGCAAGGGACTTCAATAGACAGTTCTCCAAAAAAGACATAAACTTGGCTCTCAGGTATATATGAATAAATGTAGGATCCAGGAATCACATTTTTGGGATATATCCAAAGAATGAAAATCAAGATCTTGAAGTAATATATGCACTCCCACGCCCATTACAGCTTTATTACAATAGCCAAGATATGGGAGCAACCTACATACTCACTGATGGGTAGATGAGAAAAATAAAACATGTGCATACTTAGAATATTTAGGGCCAGGGATTTAGCTCAGTGGCTTAAGTGCCTGCCTGGCAAGCGTGAGGTCCTGAGTTCGATCCCCGGTACCAAAAAAAAAAGAATATTACTGAGACTTAAACAAAGAAAGAAATCTTTCTATGTGCAAAAACATGAGTGAACCTATAGAACCTATAGAACCTATCATTATCCCTAAAATAAGCCACAGAAAACACTACATAATTTCACTTGTATCAGGTATTTAAAATACTCAAATTCATATATAAACAGATCATGAAATGTTAATTTTCAGGTACTGAGGAAACAGGAGAGAGAAGTTGCTTTTCATGGCTGTGTATGTTCAGTTGTTCGAGATTAAATACATTCTAAAACTCTGTACCATATGCTACCAATAGCTAACAATACTGTGTTGAATACTTAAAATTTTGTTTTAAATTTCAACTCTGTTTTATAAGGTAGAGCTTGTGATGGTAACATAATAAAAAGCAAATTTCAATTAAAAATAAAGAATTCTGGCTAATAAATGGAAAGGAATGATTGAATTAAAATAGTACTGTTTTACAGCACTAGTAAAAAAATGCAATAATCAATAGTGACTACTAAAGTGTTAGGTGAAAAAGTGATGGCAAACTTCATGACAGATGAATCAGGTCAGCCACCTAAACCTAATGATCAATCTTATCGTCTTAATAAAGGACGTTAGACATGATACATTTCCTGGCATAATGTGATGGGAGGACTCAACACCCCAAATAAAGTATTCTTGCCAACACATCAGACATGGATATGATCAAACCTCTGTGCCTAGGCATGGCTTATAGGAAGTACAGGGTTAGAGACAAACCTTAAGCCATACCTTGGAAATGCACTCAACAAAATTCAGGCTGTGGGAATCCCGTATCATAAATAACTCAGTGACTTTCACAAAGTACAAGACAAAAAATAAAGGTGAAAGTCTATAGTTTCAAGAAAGTATGGATTTATATTAATCAAATACAATCTGAGGATCTAGATTTGACTTTAAGTGGACTTTATACGTGTGTGTGTGTGTGTGTGTGTGTGTGTGTGTGTGTGTGTATACTGTGAATTTGATGTTCATTAGTATTTGACTTGAAATCAAAGTTTTGCTAATGTTTAATATGGGATAACATCTAGCAACATACTTTTTAGAATTACATACAAACTCTTAAAGATATATTTGCTGCATAGTGATCTATGAGAGTAAGTGACAAATGGGAGTATAAATAAAGTTTGACCATGTGCCATTAATTATTGACAGTGAGCTTAGATGAGCTTAGATTAAGTTATTTCCTCTACTTGTACATGTATTTTAAAATGTACATAATAAAAGGCTAAATAATGGAAAACATTAAGACACACACTTAGAAAAATATTTTCAAGGTGTTGTTCGTGTTGCATTTAATACACTCGTAGATTAATTTAAGATGTCAAAACTTTCAGTCCAAAAGCTTAAATTCATCTCCATTCTGCCCCTCAGTAATATTTGTGGTATCACTATCACTCTATTTTTAGGGGGCATAGGTCCTGCATATTTCCTACACTTAGAGTTAATTTATATTTGCAAGAAATAATCTCATTTCACTAATTTATAAATCTTTTCCTGTTTTGCTGACATTTTCAAAACAAATTGGATGCAATTGCTTTTATATACTTACTTTGTAAATTTCCCAGTTCTATCCTATCTTTCTGGTCCTAATAACTTGTCAAATGAATATCTTTGATATTTCAGGTAAGCAATCCATAATCAACAAATAAAAATTATTTCTCCTGCCTTTATAAAAATATACGCCACATATTTTACTGAAAATACTGATGCACCTTCAGTTATTTGCTGAGATCTTTGAGAGATGTTTCCACCTTAAAATAAAAAAAATTGTATCATGTTCCTGTCAATCTTGGCACTTTCAGTTTTCCATATTATGAGCTCATAGATTACTATATATGATAAATCCGCATAATTATTACTGTTCTCAATTCACCCTACCAGACCGTTACAGTTCAGAGCACACCATCAATAGATAATATTTGGGAATCCTATGCCTAACTATATCAAAGTATTTTTGCCACTGGGAGATTAGATAAGGGAATACTTCCTTGGTTTTGACTCCAGCCTGATGAAATAAGTTAACTAAAAGAAACCCAGATTGTGCCTGTCATAACGTGAAAGTCAGGAAGGTTACTAGGAAAACTGACCCTCAAACCCCCCTCAATCTCAAAATATCAATATGAGTTTTCTTATCAGAAGGATAACATTTATAGACAAGTTATATTATCATTCCAGAAGACATCTTGGCTTGACTATGCATAGCACATCTGGGAATTGTCTGCTTGAAAGCTTTGGCTAGAAGCACTATTTGATGACCTCAAATTGATTCTGATACTGAAAAGTCTAAAGGAAGTTAATGTATGCCACATGCCAGGCTGCTTAACATAACTGCCTAGGACACCTAATTTTCCTGGGGGTAGAGACCAAACACTTTGGATCAGAAATCCACATTGATTTTGCATTATAAAATTTAAAAAAAAAAAAACTTTTCCCTTCAGTCAATTGCATCCGACAGTGACTTCAAGTACTTTTGCTTCTACCTCAAGCCTCTGTGGTGACAATGTGACTCCATGCCAGTTTCTTATAGTATATGAGCTGCCAGACACAATTATTTCTGACAAGGGGTCCATATTTGTCTCAGTCAAGTTACAGTACTTGTGGACAAGGATCTTAGCCAAGCTGTCACCATTGCACTTCATCTATTTTAATGAATGTTCAGAATGAAAGCATGGTGTAGATGACCAAAGACACCTTGAAGTAGAGATTTTCAGATACATACCAATACTTCTTGGTTAGATTTTTATTGTCCAAAATGTTGTGGATGTTCCCTAAGTGAGAACTGACCAGTGCTAGTCATGCCACATACTAGTTAGGCTAAATTTTATTACCTGGCAACCATGTCTTAAACCATGTCTATAAACCATGAGAAGTTATAAAACGAAGAAGTATTCTAGCTGCTGCTAAGGCTAAATGTATTAATGACACATTTTTTAATGAGTCATTTTAAAAAATTGTTTTTATCACAATGGTTTAGCTTTGCTGGGACTTTGCTCTTGCTCTGGCTAATTGAGTGCACATAGTGTCGTTACTGGGAAGTCATACATGCACTGCACTTTTTCTTTTTTCAGGACATCTCACTATTTACATCCACATGCCATACTAGATCATAAATTCTGTGCATGCACACATGTGTCTTTTCTCTTAATTCTTCCTTGGGCACCTAGAGTGAGACAGCACAAAGTAAACATAGGACCAAACTGCAGTCCATTAAGTAAGGCTTCTTCAAGGGGATTCTGAAGACAGCCTTCCTCATACTCTACTGTTGGCAAGCTCTTATTTAATTTATTTTTAAGGCTACAGATATTCTAGGAAGGTCTTCAGTTCCCACTTAATCCACTTGAGGAAATACTATGAACTGAAAAACAGAAGGAGTAACTTCAAAAAATAAATTTTTACCTAAATTACCGAAGCACATACTGACAAACACTCCAGATAAGTTGTTTTTCTGTATCTCCAAGGTAACTACATTTAGACACAAATAAAAATGCCCTCAGAATTTCTCAAGTTTCAAGGTAATGAAAGAGCAATGAAAATCCATTTGCAATGCTTGTTAGTTAAATAGAGATTGCAAATGGTGAAAAATGAATAGTATCCTGAGTAAGTGACCCGAAGTTCGATTGTTCTTCACAATGAGTACATACTTCCTCTTAAACCTTCCTGCTGAGTAACACAGATTTGTGAATCAGCTTCAGGGATTCCTTCCAGAGAGTCTTAATCAGGATATAGTCATTAGAAGCATCTCCCCTTGAATCATCTTGATGTTTCCTTTTAACACAAATTGAATACGCATTATTTGTTAAGAGGAGAAACTTGGAGATGAATGAGATTCTACAATCCTTGAATTTAAAGGATATTCTTTTGAGGGAGGACATATTCAAGTATATATAAGCAATTATAACATAATTCATTCATATAACTTATGTATATGGTAAACAAGGCATATGTATTTATGAAAAAATGACTGAAGTTCCTATGGAGAATATACGATTCAGATATATTTTATAAAAGATTTCATCAGACAGAAATCAAGGGAAGTGTCTTGTAATAACAGAAAGCAATGTTCCTGATGATTTAAGGCCTGGTAGAACAGGACTCACTCAGAGAATAATTTGATGAACCTGTATTCTAGTTTGCACAGCAAATTGAATACCATAAGTACTTTGGTATAACTATATTTTTAGATTGACCAGCATATTGAATAGTGAGGGTATACAATAGCAAACAGGTGGAGTTGGACAAATTATTGGTTATCTTTGTATCAGATTGCACCAATTATCCTTTAATAGCCCCAGTTAAACCATCTCCCAACAGGACCCTGCCAACTCTGCCACTATCCTCAATCCTCCGTCACATCTGATTGAACTCAGGATGGTCAACTTTTCCAAGAAAGCCCATTCATACACTAGATAGGAAGTGATACAGGTAAAAGGATCAGAGTTTTCTTGTCTTTTATTTTAAATTAAGAAGCATCTAAAGAATGACCTGGCTTGCAAAAACTGAAAGCCAATCATGAGGTACTGTGCAAGAATTGAGACTATTATGGCAAACTCATTCCACAGAAAGAAAAACCATCCATAAACTAGAGCTTTGAGGCAGAACAAAGGTGAACACAAGATCCACAATACAGATGGAATTCAGCAGAGTGGCAGGAGCACTGGAATGAAGCTATGCTTGGTTTCTTCTCTAATAGGGATCCTATTCTCTTTCAAATCTAATCATCTGGCTTTGTCTGACAACACATTGAACCAAATCAGAAGAACTTTGGGTGCATCATGAGGATAAATCTGCTTGCTCAATGAACATCATAGTCAGGTACTTGTGTGACTTAAACTGCACAGTAATGAAACCAAATTTGTGTGACAGTATTTTGAGGAGAGAGTTAAAAATGTTATGGGGTTTACTTTCATGCCATTTTCCCTGAAAACTCACCAGATCTCAAGTGAAAGACAGGTAATATGCATTTTCTCTTTATCTGGTCTCATGGGAGGAAATAACTTGCTATTTAACAGACTCTAATTAGTAACCTCTCTTTTTCAGAGACAGTAATTTTCATGGGTTAGGGTAGATAAACCTAAATAATTGAGTATCGATAAATGGTAGAAAGAACTTAAAAGAATTATTTTGACCAGTGTAAAGAATGTGGTACTTTTAATTCAAGTTAATGAAAAAGTTCCGAAGCTGCCAAATTGCTAACAAGGATCATCTTTGAATGGTTACATCATGTTGTCTCTGTGTTACAATAAACATGCATTATCACTTTAATGGTAGGGAGCAAAACTATTGAATATGAGTTCATTTCCATTGCATCTCAGTAATAAATTTTAAGTTCTAGTTGTCTGGTTAAATCTACAGGAGGCTAGGAAAAATGTCTATAATATCCACTACTGTTTTTCCCACAACACAGAGGCTGTGTCTTGGCTTTAAAAACAGAATGGTTATAAGATACAGACCTCAGTGTCACAGGAGCTAGGTTCCATTCAAAGTCCCTATTTCTGCATCATATTTGAAGTAAGCCATTTATTATCTCTCTAGTCTTCAGTTTTCTGACCTGTAAAATATGGCTTTGACAAAATAATTTCAAAATCCTTAACAATTCTGTGAATATTTTAAGCCTTTGTATCATTATTACTTGGTACCATTGCAGTATTTTCCAAGTTTAACTTGAACAGTTTGTGTGCAACTTGAAATTATGTAAAATCACTCAAGTTTTAAAAGTATCCACAGATGTACACAAAGCTTAAGCAACAGAACTAATAGTTTGAATACATGATGACACCTGTCATTGTTTTGGTTTCTTTAGACAAAAGCTTAAAATATCTCAAAAGGAAAACACTAAGCAAACCAAAAATATTTTCAGGCCTTTAGCAAGATACTATAAAAAGGAAAATATATAGAATTGATGTAAGCTGTTGACTTTAAGAGAAATTCATGTCTCAAATATAGCAAATGAATAGAAAAAACGTTTTTATTATGATGTGAAACATATTACTTGCTTTTGAATACAGGGTTATCAGAATGTGCAAATTTGGATCATAAATAGATGGTTGCCTCTTTGAAATATTACATGTACTTGTAAAACTCTAGGTCCTAGACACACACACACACACACACACCCCTACTACCACCACCACCACAGTAAATATATAATGAGTTCAGATATTTGGAATATTTTTCTATCAAGTTATGATAAAATTTGAAAGTAAAATTATTATACATTTTTAAATTTGAAACTGTATTTTAAAATATAAGTGATAACTAGAAAAACATTTACATGGTAAAGGAGGGAAATAAATGCCAACTTTAATTTGTTGCAGTTTTAGCAGTTTTATTATTTTTGTTTGTCAGGCTTTTTGTTTTTTCATTTGTTTTGTGTTTTGGTACTGATAACCAACCCGTTTTATTTTTTATTTTGAGGCTCTCACTAAGTTATTATGTTATCTAAACTGAACTTGAACTTAAAATCCTCCTGCCTCAGTCTCCCAGAGTGTTGAGATTGAGATTGAAGACATTCACCACTACACCTGGCTATTGTTGTTGTTTTTTCTTTTTAAGAGAGAAAGAACAGAAAATTTTAAAAGACAAAATAGAAAAAAACAAGAAGAAAAGTAGAATACAGAGTTAAAAAAATTAGCATCATAAAATCGCTAGTTGATACATTACATATTGTTAACAATAGTTGTTAAAGTTATAGAATCAAAGGATAAGAAGTGGCTAGATACTCAAACATTGACAGTACAAACTCTTCTGTTCAGTGATCTACCAAAAATTCAGTAATATGGTCATCTATTTTACACACTATACATACCATTACATCCTTTAGAGAACTTTCCTTCCCTTTCACTTTTACAATATCTATTATATCTATTACAACTTTATATCTATTATACTTTCTGGTTGCCATTATTCTGTCCATTCCTATTATTTTTTACACTAGAGAGACAATGTGATATTTACTAATGTGGGTCTTGTTTATTTCACTAATGAGGATATTCTCAAGTTGCCTCCATTTATTTATAAAGGCCTCGAGATCATCCTTTTTTATAGCTGAATGGCATTCCATTGTATAACAATACCACATTTTTTTCATCCACTCTGCAGTTGATGGGCATTTTTGTTGTTTCCAAGATTTAGCTATCACAAATTGTGCTGCTATGAACATGGATGCACATATATCACTGTGACATGACCTTTTCCATTTTTCTGGGAAAATACCCAGGAGGGGAATAGCTGGGTTGAATGGAACTTCCAATCCTAGTCTTCTGAGAATTCTCTATACTGACCTTCACAGTGGTTGCACCAGTCTGCACTCCCCTCAACAGTGGAGAAGTGTTCCATTTTCCCCGCAGCCTTGCCAACATTTGTTATCAGTTGTTTTCTTCATGGCAGCCATTCTTTCCAGAGTGAGATGAAATCTCAATGCTGTTTTAATTTTCATTTCTCGAATGACCAGTGATGGTGAACATTTCTTCATATATTTATTTGCCATTTGTATATCTTCATCTAAGAACTGTGTGTTCAGCTCCAATGCCCATTTTTGGAGAGGGTCTTTGAATTTGGGGAGCTTGATGTTTTCAATATGTTCTGGATATAAGTCCTTTGTCTGAGGGATTGTTGGCTAAAATTCTTTCCCATTCTGTGGGTTTTCTTTTCACTTTGTTGGTGATTTCTTCTAAAGTACAAAAACTTTTTAGTAATATGAGATGCCAGTTGTTGAGTCTTTGAAGTATTTCCTGTGCAGTTTGCATTTTATTCATGAATTCTCTCCCTACCCCTATGTCTCCAAGATTTTTCCCTACTTTGTCTTCCAGTAGATTTAGTGTTTCTGTTTTAATACTTAGATCCTTGATACATTTTGATTTTAGTTTAGTGTATAGGCATTGGTCCATTTTCAGTCTTCAGCATGTGGAGAGCCAATTTTTGCAACACCATTTATTAAAGAGGCTATCTTGTCTCCAGTGAACATGTTTAACCCCTTTGTCAAATATAAGGTGGCTGAGTGTCTTTGTAGTAGTGCTTGCATCTTCTAACCTGTTACATTATTCCTCAGGTCTATTTCTTTGCCAGTACCATGCTGATTTTATGACTGTGACTTTGTAGTATAGTTTCAGGTCAGGAATTGACATGCCTCCTGCCTTGCCTTTATTGCCCAGAATTGCCTTTCCTGTTCTTGGTTTCTTCTGTTTCCAAATGAATTTTAGGAGTGGTTTCTCTAGATCTGAATGGTTGTTTTTTAAAAGAACATTTATCTAAAACTCTATTATCTTTATTTCAATATTTCCTAATTCCTTTAAGGAAATATTGTACTCAAATTAAAGACATTTATAAATATAAAAAATGTTTACATTTTCAGTAAAAATATAAATTATGAAATGACAGAGAAAATTTAGCTTACAAGAATGCCTGTCAAGTCATTCTATTGATACCAAATATATTTCCTTAATATCCTCTCTTAATATATAATATACGAGTAAGCAGTTAAATTTTTCTGTAGTGCTTTTGGAGGCTGCTGCAATGCAGAATTATGAACAAGAGAGTCTAGGCTAAAATAAGGGAATGGGGAAATCTCACACAAGTGATGATTCCAAGTTTACAAATGATTGAACAAATGGGGAACCACTTTTACCTAACACCCAAAGAAGAGGAAATGAAATATACTGCATTACTAAACTACACACCCAGTAAGACTATATGTAAGAAAAATATGTACGAATTTCTTCTGACTTAAAAGAGTATTAAAGAAATGTACTTCTATCCAGAGACCTGATAGTGATACTAGTGAAAGACAGATTAGAAGAGATGGGTCACAAGGGACAACACTGCACTGTCTCAGTTAAAGACCTCTGCTTCCCGCTTCCATTCTTCAGTTATAACTTATAGTTATAATTTATATGATAACTTGTTAGTCTCTACTTCAACCTCTGCTACCATCTGCCTTTCCTGAAAACTATCATGAGAAATTCATACTTGAAACACTTCAGGTTCCTTGATTCATTGCTAATTGTATTGCCTCTTTCCCCTCAAAATTCATATAATGACAAATAAATACAAATGAATACAAAGGGGAATCAACATAGATGAACAATCTCCACAAATTTTGGAAAATACAGAATTCATAGTAGATTGGTAGAAGGAAGCCACAGCTTAAGTTATTAAAGAGAGACCTTTTATTGTGCACCAAAAGTCTCAAGAAGAACCAGAAATAAGAGTCACCAAAAATATGGGGACTGGTTTACAGTCCTCATAAGCAGGGGTCAACTGCCAGTCCTGCATATTTACCACAAGAACCAAACAGTATCTTTACCATTCAGCAGAAAAAAAAATTATTTTCTGGTGAATTAAAACCTGAGAAGTTAGACAAAGGTAAAGTAAGCACAACAGTGCTGATTACAATGTTAAAAAAAAAAAGGAAAATAAAATGAGGAAATACATAATAAACATGAGGCCCTCAGTACTCTTTTCCTGACTGAGTTTCAGAACACTGACAACAGGTACCCAGTTCCCGTGCAAGTGTCTGGCAGTTTTCTCTGCTGAAAAATATCTATAAACATGCATACAGAGACTCCTCCATGAAAAACAAGCTCACTGTCTAATCTTATTAACTCATAATCCAAATCCAAAGCTGTCTACATACAGGGAACTTCCTATCAGCTTTTATTTCCTTCCTCATTAATTTGAATAAATATACAAGGATATCAGTTGAGAAAAGCCTCCAGTATGAAAAAGGCAAAATGAGCTGACTGAATTACCTTAGAGGAAACATTAATGTTGTAGCAGGCTGTATATTGCCCCAAAACTCAAAGTAACATCCTCAGAGTGAGAAAGATATCACATCTGTAATAGTAACATACATAGCATGTTACAGGAAAAGGGAAAAACAAAAGTGTTCATGGAACTAACAAATATGACACCCAAACTGAGATGAGATAGAGAGCAAGAACTGACCCAATTTTCTGTAAAAACCTGCATAATAAATACTCTAAGCTTATTGGACTGGAGAGTCTGAGCTCTGTTTCTGCAACACTGCTTGACCCAGCAGCATTATTACTAGACTTGCTTATTCCATTACATGTTGATACCTGATCAAAGTTATTAATTAACACATAAAATATTATACCACAAATCTGAGAAACAATCCTGAATATAAAAGGCCAAGGTGGACATGGGAAAGAAAAGCCAAAGAACAAATCTAGGCAGTTCAAAATTTGTAATTCCAGAGAGAACAAAGGAAATGTCAAGAGGTAATTTTCAAAAAAATACAACTGTTTTACAGAATTGAAGGACATAAGCCTCTAGATTTAAAAGTTCCATTGAGTCCCCTGCAACAAATGAATACAAAGATACGAATCGAAGTATATCTTAGTATATTCTTCATATATCTGGGGGGGGAGTATTACAAAAGCTTCCAGAAAAAATAATACAATATATTTTATAAAAGACTGCAAAACAGAATACTGTTTAATTCTCAACAGCAAAGGCAATTATGAGAAGACAAAGATCATTAAAGGAAATGATTGGTCTGGCTTCTCTCCAAAACGTCTTCCCAGAGCATCATGCAGTCATGGGTTTTTTCAGAGGTGGCTGGATCTCGAGTGTGTGATGAATCATGGTGCAATGCTAGGATTAAGGGTGAGTGATGACTAAATCAGTCCACTAATTGGCTTGGCACCTCCATAATCTTAGTAGCCTGGATGCAATATAAAGGACAGAAAGAGGCTTGTCTTCTTTGTTTGCTTGTTTTTGCTGTCTTCTGCTGGCCACGAACTGTTTGTCCTCCGTGATGGCGGTTTTCAAGCCATTCTGCATTGGATCCAGCTGACTATGGACTGAAACCTCTGAAACTTGTGAGTTAAATAAACCTTTCCCCCTTTGACTTTATGTGGCAGGAATTTTGTCTCATAAACAAGAGAAAAGTAACTGAAACAATGATTGATAACCCATAATTATACACACAGTGTCTATCCATCAGTAATTGTTATAGATTATAGTTGAATGTCCCCTCAAAGTCTCATGCTGTCATAGGTGGGGGTTTTCACAGATGGATCTGGAGTATGTGATGCTGGCATCAAGAATGTGACACTGGGATTGATTCACAGTGGGATGCTAGGATTAAGGCTGCACCATGCTGGGTGTGTGTCTTACTGGCCTTACGTGTGCCTAATCTGAATAGATTATAAGGGACAGAGAGTGTTGCTACTTGTCACTGGTCGCTGCAGTTTCTTTACTGCTTTGCTGTTTTCTGCCAACCATGAACTGGTTTTCCTCTGTAATGAACTTCTGCCATACCACCTGCCTTGGAAGCATCCAATTATGAACTGAAACTTCTACTAACCGTGAGCTAAAATAAACCCTTTAATTTGGATTGTTGAATATTTTTTCTCAACAGTGAGAAAAAGTAATTAAGACAGCAATGATGAACTGAAAAAAATCAGATATGAAATTTTTATTTTAGATATATGCTTTCTTAGGACTCTATTAGTAGAAGTGGTTCTAATTGAGTTATCAATTATATACAAAAAGGTATGGGCTCCAGAAAATAGGAAACCCATATTGCATAATAATAAAGAGAAGTACTAAGTTAATAGTTAAGGTTGCATACAGAAACAGACAAAAGGAGTGCTGAAGGGGAAATGATTACCTGAATATCTTGAGTGTTTAGAAAACTCAAGACATTTGATAAATCTGTTAAAATGCTAAAATTACTAGCACCATGCAGACAAAACTATGCAAATGTAAAAGAAGAAGAGAATGAGGGAAAATAGGGGAAATGTAAAAGTTTAATGAGATTGAAAATGTAATAATCTAGCACACCACTTGATCCAGCAATATCACTGTTTACAGGTTCCTCATAAGCTGCATGGTGTCAATTACTCAATACTGTACATATGAACCAGGGAAAATATATAGTACTAAATCACTGAACATAATGGCATGAAATTGAAATAGCAATAAAATTCAGAAATATTATAAGAAGTAGGTGCTAGCCAAAATAAAGTGACTTCCTCAGAGAAGTCACTTTCCTCAGAACAGTCCTCAGAACAAGTGATAAAGAATAAGTGAAAAACAGGTGAGAATAAATGTTTTCAACACAAGCCTTTTCTTATCTTTAAATTATATGCATGAAATTTAGTTGTTTGTGATTCCTTAGTATTTTTTATTGCTGACTTACCTATTGCATTCCAAGTACTCTGAGAAAGGCAATACAATAAGTTAGTAAAGTTAGACAGAAATTTTGGTAACTCAGGGGAAGTATATTTCAACTGATATCTGAGAGAGGATTCAATTTTTTGAGACTAAGTCTAAAACTGTGGGTTGACATTAATTCTAGGTAGTTACGTTCATACTGGAATTGTAAGACACCAGTGAAATGTCCAGAGAGTTGGAGAATTGATTGATGTGGGAAAATAACTCACACTTTTAGTGTCAGGTGTGAAGTGTATAGTGTACAGAAAAAAATCGTTTGTTTCTTTCTTTCTCTCTTTTTAGTTATGATCAATGAAAACCCTGAGGGAAAACTCTAAGGGAAGAGTCATATGAGTTAGTGTCTACTTGTACTTCATTGGCAAGTCCTCAGAAAGGAATTTTCTTGCCATTCTATCAAACTGTAACTACCCTTATCCTTATTATTTTTCTTCATAGTATCTACCATTAGTGAACATCTTAGTGTGTAACTATGGTGTTTATTTTTACTATCTCATCAATAGCAAAGCAAGTTTTTTTTGATGCTAGGCATTTGTTTTATTCATTATCACAGCCCTGCCACCAAGAAAAGGATAAAATCTTAATACGCATTTACTGAACCAAAAAACAAACAAATAAATAAATAAACAAATAATAAAAATAAAATATATAAAAAATGAGTTTTCAACCTAGTACCAGAAGAAGAAGTTTTATAAGACTCCTAGCATTTGCTTCCAGGAACCAAGTCAATTTTTGCTTGAATCACACTTTTGCCACATGGGGGCTCTGCTGTTAGCCACAAAAGTCTCTCAAGCATTCCCCCAGTCTTTTTTTTTTTCTTTTAATAATTATTATTAGTAGTTTATTGTATTGGAAATGTGTTCACCTAGGTTAACATTCTGAATAACAAAATAACAAAGTTAAACCACAAGAGGATCCCAAATAGAGACCAGAAACCTGGAATAGAGAATAAAACCAATCAGATTTTACATATTAGGGAATTCCAGAATGAGAAAGAAAAAAGATGTCTACAATTTTAAGGGAAATTGTCAATCAGGGAATGGCCACAGTTCTCAACTAGTAACAATATAAAGGATTATCCAAATCCGTTTAAGTGAATTTCAAAACACAATGTTACATTTTAGAATGATATAATGATCCTTAGATTCTTATCCTTGTTAACAACATCATAAACCAATGCAAAGTTTCTTGTCTCCCAGATATTTAATCTTTTAAGTAAGCAGCTTAAAATATTTTAAAAATCTTATTTCATAAACAAAAATAGGAATAACCTATGTAAAATTGACCTCTTTATTATTAAAAAATCAGGATTTCTATTATTTTTCCACCTGATGATTTGGGAATGTAATTCTTAATGCAGACATATTTGCCAGGAAGTCAAATATTAAGCTATACTAACAGAGGCAGCTGAAAGAATAACTCATTGATTTAAACATACAGTACAAGTTTTTATAGAACTTTTTTTTTTTAGTACCTGAAATTGAACTCAAACACTTGCACTTTTCCCAGACAGGTGCTGTTCCACTGAGCTAAATCCTCAGCCCCAGGAAAAACCTTTATTTTCTTACATTAGAATGTAGTCAGATGAATATAATAAAATATTTGTGATGATATCATCGATTTCACATTTGGTTAAAAGCTTTTAGTCTAAAATGCTTTTGTTCTACTGTGAGAAATTTGAAAAAAATGGTTATATATATGTATATATATATATATGTATATATATACATATATATTTTACAGTGTGACACATGTGCCAAATGTTCCTTCATGGAATTTGTTCTAAATGAAAAGCTAGAAAACTGATTTTTCTCAATATAAACAACTACAAATGAATTTTGACTGCTGTTCTCTTGACAGGAATTTGTTGAGACACTGTTAAAAGAACATCTCAATATCAGTGGGCAAATTAACACAATTTTTTTTAGCAAGAAACAATATCAAATAATTATTTTGCTGACTATAATCAAAAAAGACAAGTGTGATAGGAAGTGAAGAACAGAAATTCTGGTAATATGAATATTAAGCCAACATTGATTCATGGCACATTATTATTAATTCTTATTCTTAAACTTTACATTTGATCCAGTAATGAACCCCCTATTAGTATAAACTTAAATGCATATTTCTCTTCTAGCCCTAACTGGAATTATTCAAAAGTTCTTCAAGTCTTAAATAATTAGTAAGAGTAAAAACTTACTCCAAAACACATTTGGACAGGATATCCTGCCTAAGCTAACGGACTTTTGCTCAACATATATGCTACTAAAACTGACTCTTTGCAAGTTAAATAATACAATGAAGAAACAACTAAATGCAGAGCATAAAACAAGCTATAGTCCAAATGACCTTATGCCTTTCCCAAATCAATGGCATTAAAAAATAAGAGAGACACAAACATCAAATGTAATGTATGGGCTTTGTTGAGGTCTTGATTCAAAGACACTTTAAAGGTCCATGAGTTTCATTATACTAGATGGTCTACTTAAAACATTCTTATCATTTAGAAACATACTGATGCTGAGATTTCCTTTCAAAATACTCTAGAAAGAACAAATAACATATATAGAGATGTGGAAAGTGTTGCAAAGTTACATGAAACAAAATTAGCAAAATACTATTCTACTTTTCTGTGTCTTTAAATTTCCCCTGTAAAAAAGCAAATATTTCCGTTAAGTCATAAAGTTTTTTCATATTCAGAAGTCTATGTGTAAGGTTGTACTTTAGGAGTTCGTTAGATTTCCCTACTCTCAAATTTAGCTTAGGGCTACCTCTGCAGGAAATGACAATGAGGAATGCAATAAAACTCAGAAATATGTACTGATGCTGCTGTATAAATGTATCTTCAGATGAAGGAGATGTTTTGGTTAACCTTCTAAGGCTCGTTTATTTGCTATTTCCTCTCTCCAGAAAAATACTGAGAGACCATTTTAATGTTATGACCTGGGATACTCTTCATGCATTTATCTAAGTCAGAGATGTTCACCTATAACCATATGTGACCAGACAAGGTTTTTAATGGAGCCCTTGAAGCAAGAAGATGGAAAACAAGAATATTTGAGAAAAGTGTTAAAGTTCTCATAAAGACTGAAATACAAACATAGAAATGCACATGAGTATTATAACCAACCAGCCATAAGGAATTCTATGTGCCATTCTGACAACCCCATTTTATCATATGGTCACAAACATTGTTCATTATATCCACATCAAATCCATTTGCTGGTGAAAGCCACAAGTTACAACACAATAATTCATGTCAATTTTAGAATGTCAATAACGCATGCTATTTAATAAAGTCATCACATTAAAATTTTAAAATTGGGTGTGGTGGCACACACCTGTTATCTCAGCAATCAGAAAGCCAAGGCAGGGGGGTTGTTGCAAGTTTGAGACCAGCCTGGGCTACAAATGAGCTCAAGCCCAGCCTGAACTACATAGCAAGACCCTATCTCAAAATGACAAGAACTAATTAATTAATTAATTTAATTAAAACAATTTTACTGGAAAGAGGATAGAAAAATTTTACTAGAAAGAGAAATTTTAATGATTTTAGTAAATTTTGACTTGCCCTTGGTCATATAGAAAACCCCAGGCAGACTTAAAGGGAAATTAATCTTTTCATAGGTACACTGATTCTAATAATATTTTATAGCACTTTATTATTTACAGTGCACTTACATATAAATTATGGGAAATATTCCTCAAGATGAACAGGTAAGTTTCATGACTTCCATTTGGCAGTTGACCACACTAAGACCTCAAAAATTTGAATGGAATTTCAAATTCAAATTTCAAATTCCAAACATCAGCTGAAGTGTACAATAAACTGTATATGGCACTCTTTAAATTTGTTCTAGAAAGACATTTGACCAAACTTATTTTCTAGAATGCTTACTCCAAATTTTCCCATATCCAGTAATTATGTAATTTTCCGATTTCATTTTTGATCAAACTTTTTGGCTCCACTGCCTTCTAATACTGTATGCAAACATGTTAACCCTGGCCAGGCCATCTGAATAGCCACCTATGTTGCTACTGTATAACACCTGATTTGATTAATCATTTTACCCCTTTCTGTCCCAAGTAAATACTTTAAAAATGTTTTAGACTACATCATAGTGATTTGAGGCATAATAACAAAAAAAGATATTTAAAAAATTAAAGACACACAAAACTCAATAAAAATGAAAGCCAAATGCAGACTGAATTCGAACTTTTGATCCTGCTTCCAAAAGTTGATCCATGGAAATAGCCAAGGATGCCACCATCCCTTAAGTTGTTTATTGTATAGAATGATGAGCAGCATTTAGTTTCTCTCTGTTGCTAATTCATTAGAAAAATCTTATTTTATCTAAAATATATCCAGGAACTAATCAATTCTCATCACTTTTCTTACCACACCACTATGTGCCATCACCTCTCTCCTGGACTGATACAACAGTCTTTTTCCTGGAAATACCCTTGCCCCTTTTGAATCAATTTCAACAGAACCAAGAGTGATTATCTTAGAGGATTTGGGATGCTATAACGAAAATACCATATGTTGAGTGGTTTAACAACAAATATTTATTTCTCACAGTACTAGAAGCTAGAAATTTCAAAATCAAGGAGCCAGCAGATTGCTCTTTTTGTGAAGGCCTGATTTCTAACTTGCAGTCTGTTGTTGTCTCCTGTATCCTCATGTGGCCAGGAGACAAGCTCTTATGTCTCTTCTGATACTTAAAAATCCACAAATCTCATCTTGAGGGTTCCAGCCTTATTTCCTAATTACCTCACAAAGATTCTATCTCCAAATACCATAACACTGGGGATCGAACTGCAATGTATTAATTTAGGAGGGATTAAAAATTTCAACAAATAGCTGTGACTCTTTCAATGAACAATTTTATTATATTTTAATTCTGTACAAAATCTTAAGTTGCCTCCCCATTTCCTCCAGAATAAAAAACAATATTCTTGCAATGGTACAAAAAAGCCCTTCATAACCCAATATGAACCAATTAGAAACTTGGTAGTCAACTACTTGCTCTTACAGGTCTAGGCTCAGTGCCCTCTTGATGGTAGCTTAACACATGATGTGTTTTTGTCTTACGAGTCTTTTCACTGGCTACTCCCCTTCTGTATACAGTTAAGCTATATAAATGTAAGCCTAACAAGCTTCAAGGGTTTGCCCAACACCACTTCCTTAATGGCCCCAACATCCCCATGCAAAATTGCATCTACCTCATTTCTTACACTTCCTAAATTCCTTATACTTTTCTATTATCTATGGTTCATACTACCTGCTAATAAACCATATGTACTTATTTATGTATGTATATATCTTGTTGGAGTTTTTTGTTTGTTTGTTTTTTGTTTGTTTGTTTGCTTGTTTTTTGGTACCCAGAATTGAACTCAGGCTGGCCAGGCAGGCACTGTGTCACTGGGCAATATCCCCAAACCCTGTGTTTGTTTTTTAAATTGTCTGACTTAGTCCTTCAGAATGTAAGTCTCATAAGAGTGCAGACCTTTTTATCTTGTTTTTCTGTAGATAGGTCAATTCTGAGTATTTGTGTGTAATCATAATGGGAATTTAGACTTCATATTTGTTAAATTAATGAAATCTCTGATGTCAGACATTCTGAAGATACCTGTACATCCCATTTGAATCTTTTTTTCTATATAAGTATGGCACACTAATCAATTGTGCCACTGGAGCCCCTCAGTCCACTTATGTAAGTTTATATTTGGCAATTTGGTTTCAGGGAGGATTGAAATTTGGCATTTTATACTAAGATTTGATTTATTTATCTAATTTAAATAAAATATGTTTAGTTTTTGAAGTACTGTAAGTGCAATAAAACAAGTGCTCCGATAGATGACACTATGCTTTAATATTGTATAAATCATTAAGATCCTAGATTCTTTGGGGAAATTAACTTGTCAAGTAGTTTATGGTTAGTTCTGTATGTGGTGTTAAGCGCAAAAGAAGTTGCTAAATATATAATGTATAATTTTAGTTCTGTTGAAAGGCAAGTCAGAAATAATCAGCTTGCTATAATCAACAAGTAAGAGAATAAACTTTAAAAGTATACCAGAAATTATTAAAATCTCCTACAACATTTTTTATCTTTTTTTCTTTTGAGCGACTACCTCAGGCCTTTAGGATAATTTCTTCAGCCATCAGTGTGTACTATGACTTAGAATCATGTTATTCTACTTTTGGATTTAGAACAACAGTAGCTTCAGGGACAATCCTATCACTACTTCAAACAGATAGACATGATGTTGACACCAGTTTAAGAACTTGCACCAAGACAGAGGCCACACAAATTCAAGAATGGCTATTGATTACTACTGAGAGAGAGAGAGAGTGAGAGAGCAAGACATCAACGGTTAATATTAAGAGGTGCTGTCAATTATAGGAGCCAAAGGATAAGTGTGAGGTCAGAACTAGGGAGAAAGACAAGATCAGGATCAAAGGTACCTAAAAGATGTGTGAAAACTAAGGGCAAAATGTGTAATAAAGTAATATTATTTACTATAAACAACTCGAGATTTGTCCCAGGAATGGCAAAGTCAGTGTTATGGTAAAGTTCCAAAATGTCTCTCCGCATCTCACATATACGGAAGGTGACTGGATCGTGGGGCACTAGACTCAGCAGAGGACTCAATCATTGACGAGTTCAGTAGCTAAGAGCTCAGATAATAGGTGGGGCCTGGTTAGAGGTGGGACACGGGTTCTCATGCTCCTCTCTCTTCTGTCTGCTTCCTGGCTGCTATGGATCAAGCAGCTTTCCTCCACCAGGTCTTTCCACCATCCTGTTTCTGCCTTGGATCAACCAATCATGGACTGAAGCCATGAGCTAAAATAAACCTCTCCTTTAAGCTGTGGATGTAGAGTATTTTGTCCCAGTGACAAGAAAGTGACTAATACAGTGAGGAAATTATATTCTTAGAGGGACCTTTGTACTTAAGTCACGAGGAGAAAGGCACAGCAGACCATCAGTACCAAGTGTGTGGCTCCTCCAGTCACCCTACTGCGTCATTCTGCAGCTGTTAGACAAGACACAAATCCCAACAGCTACTTCCCAGGGAGGAACAGGAAGGAACAGGGAGGAACAGCATGCAGAGAGAAACCAGAGCCTTTTGAGCAATCAAAATATGAGAGAGAAGTTATAAATATGATTTCCTGTAGTCGTTTTCAATAGATGCAAGTTGTGAAGTACCATTTGGGATGTTAATGATAAAAGCTCAGTGTTACCCTTCTGTACTATGCCAGAGAGAACATTTAAAAGTGTAGTTATTGTTCTCATGAAATTTATGATTGGCCTTCTAAGACAAGTGATGTTGTCTCCATAAATAGTGAAGATCATTTGCTAGTATTGTGCATTTTACCACTTTCTAGTTTCTTGCTATTCACGCACATCCTTTAAGAATATTTTCCAAAATTGTTTTGAACCTCACTGGTAGAGGAAATCTGCAGGGCTCAGTCACATGTGGAAAAGCTTAACACTACATAATCAGTTTGTATGACATCTCTTACATTTGTGACCACCTATGAAAATATACTTATTTGGTAAATATATTAATGTGTCAAGCTCCATTGCAGGTATTACAAAAGCGGAAAACATGAATTTTATTTCATTGCACTTTTATCTCATCATAACTGTGTGTACCCTCTCTTCCTACTGGGAGAAATTCTTAATCATTCCTTTGCATGAGTTTTTGGAATGTTTTGTATTGAATTGTCTTGTTTTTTAGATAGGGTCTCATGTAGTTCAGGATGGCCCCAAATTCACCATGTAGCAGCCCAGGCTGGCCTCAAACTATTGATGTTTCTCCTGCCTCCCAAGTGCTGCAATTATAGGAGTGCACCAACACACCCAGCATGCAAGAAGTTTCTTACATTTGCTTATCCAACAAAATCTTGATGAAACACAAAATTGATTGGGAAATCTATGTTGTTAACAAGTTCTCCATGTGCTTTTGGTGCACTTATGGCATTGCTAATTTGGGAGGAATTGTTGTCCTATTGGTAGTATAGTACATGAGCATTTGATGATTTTTATTGGCCTATATCTGTAGAACCCTGTTGGATTATCACAACTAACATTTACCAAGCTTCTCTTCCTTAGAGAATATTAAAGTGCTTCCACATTGGCATTCAGCCAAGTCATCTAATATAAAAAAAAGTACATTTTTTAAACAATGGCATTTATTTGTAACCAATGCCTATTTCTATCAGATATTACCATCTGCTGTTTTGCAGTAGAAAAGGTATAAACATTAACTATTTCTTATGCTCTATAGAATCAAATGATTCACTTAAAGATAATTGTAAGATGATGGAGATATACTACAGGAAGTTTTCTCACAAAAGACAAGACAGTGAATGAATTATGTATAATGTAAATAATATTAACCAAAATAGGTTTTGAGAGTTAATAAGTGTCAATATAGTTAATATTAAAGAGTAAACAACATGCAATACTAGGAAATGCCATAAGATCGATATTTTTCAAATAGCTAACACAGCGTTTTTATGTTCTACACAATATTTTAGGCCTAGATATTATAATGACTTAATTCTCCAAACATGTCTACGCCCATTTTGCAGACGAGAAAGTTGATCATAGAGAGGATAAACAACTTGTTTAAGGTTACAATGCTGGTAAATTATAGCCAAAATTAGCATCTTAGCACCAAAATCTGTGTTCTTAATAAAAGACTAACCTGTTTCTCCTTAGTTTTTATATTTCTTTAGGAGCCTTACACCAAAGACATTTGTACTGTTCTTTCTAGGAAGCAAGAAGTAGTTGATTACAGCTTCAGTCCCTTAATCTAAGTTTCACTTGATTCATTTTTTAAAATGAAGATAGCAGAGTTGTTGAACAGGATTATCTGGTTAGTAAGTCAGGAATAAAGTCCTGTTCTCAATCCTGTATCTACTACTTTCTTGCAATGCGTCATTGAACTTCTTCACATTCCTTTCTTCAACTTTCAAACAGAAATTATAATAGGACCTCCATCATAACATTGCCTAAAAATAAAACAAAATGGGTCACTCAAAGCACTTAGAAAATATTCAATAAATATTATAGTGTAATAAATAGCAGTTGCATCAATAAACTATGAATTGAATGATCTCTTGACTCTTATACTAGCACTAAAAATGGTTTATTTTCCTTCTAATAAAACAAAAAACAACCCGAACAATAAACCATTAAACCAAATATATATCCTGTGAGAAAACCAAAAAGGCTACTGGACGTACTAGTTCACATGTTACCAGTCAAAAGGTATGTGTTTCAACATTCTGAGACACCTTGCATTATATAATCACTGTGACTCCAAGAGGGCAAAGGGGCATATAGATAGTGCTCCTCGGCGAAAAGCTCCATGAGTCATTTTATGAATTTCAGCTGAGAGTTTACATCGAGGTTAAGAAAAATTGACATTCAGTCTATGAACTTAATGTCAAGCTTTAGAAAAACTCTGGGCAGCACATGTTTAGCAATTAAGTGGACGCAGACAATTAGACATTACCAGATTGTAAAACAAGACCTGAAACTCACAGAAAATGCTGCTATTTATTGATTACGGTGACCATTCAGTTCCTTCTGAGTCACCCAAAAGAATCATTCATTTTCCAGCAGAGAGCCTGCTCATTTGCAAGATAAAAGAGAGACATTTCTGCACATGCCCATAATGTTCTTCACCACTGGGGGCAGCTTTACATAAGACTGCATTCACTGAAACCAAAGCAACAGTCCGGGCAGCTCTCAGAACGACAGTGTGCAGAAGTGAGCTGAGCGTGTGCGCGGTGAGTGGCCCTCCTGCCTTCTGGGCTCCAACGCAGCTCTGTGGCTGAACTGGGCGCGCCCCGCGGGAACTGACGGGCTATGGGATACAGATGTGGCAGCTCAGGTAGCCCCACGTTGCCTGAGGGAATACATCATGCATTCTGATAAGAAGAAATTGTAGAGACCAGGTTTTTTTTTCTTTTAACCCCCTTCGTCAGGAAAAAAAAACTGTAAAGATGCAAAAACGTAATATCCATGAAGATCCTATTACCTAGGAAGATTTTGATGTTTTGCTGCGATTGCGGTGTTGGGATTTATTTGTTCTTGGAGTGTTCTGCGTGGCTGGTAAAGAATAATGTTCCAAAATCGGTCCATCTCCCAAGGGGTCCAATTTTTCTTCCTGGGTGTCAGCGAGCCCTGACTCACTACAGTGCAGCTGACAGGGGCTGTCATGCAAGTGGCCCCTAAGCCAAAGCAAAAGACCTAAAGACGACCTTTGAACAATACAAAGGATGGGTATGTTTTGTCATTTTTCTTCTTTTCTTCTTAAAAAAAATCTTCTAGTCTATGTAATAATTCTACCTTAATTGTTTAGAGATTACCTTGCTCTGCCTAAGACTATAAATTCAATTCAATTGCTTAGTAGACAGGTTTCCTTGTTTAACTATTAAAAAAAAAAAAAAAGAAAGACAACCTCCTTAAATTTCAAAGATCATAGTTGATGTTAAATGTTGTTATCTATATTTAAATTTCTAAAAATGAAAATATATGCCTATTTTTGCTTGATGAAAAATGCATTCTTTTTTGGGGGGATAACTTTTCTGAGTTGTTTTTATTTCCAGGTTTCAATGTCATTAGGCTACTGAGCGGATCAGCTGTAGCACTGGTTATAGCCCCCACTGTCTTACTGACAATGCTTTCTTCTGCTGAACGAGGGTGCCCTAAGGGCTGTAGGTGTGAAGGCAAAATGGTATATTGTGAATCCCAGAAATTACAAGAGATACCCTCAAGTATATCTGCTGGTTGCTTAGGTTTATCCCTTCGCTATAACAGTCTTCAAAAACTTAAATATAATCAATTTAAAGGGCTCAACCAGCTCACCTGGCTATACCTTGACCATAACCATATCAGCAATATTGACGAGAATGCTTTCAATGGAATACGCAGACTCAAGGAATTGATTCTGAGTTCCAACAGAATCTCTTATTTTCTTAACAATACCTTCAGACCTGTGACCAATTTACGGAACTTGGATCTGTCCTATAATCAGTTGCATTCTCTGGGATCTGAACAGTTTCGGGGCTTGAGAAAGCTTCTCAGTTTACATTTACGGTCCAACTCTCTGAGAACCATCCCTGTGCGAATATTCCAAGACTGCCGCAACCTGGAACTTTTGGACCTAGGATATAACAGGATCCGAAGTTTAGCCAGGAATGTCTTTGCTGGCATGATCAGACTCAAAGAACTTCACCTGGAGCACAATCAGTTTTCCAAGCTCAACCTGGCCCTTTTCCCAAGGTTGGTGAGCCTTCAGAATCTTTACTTGCAATGGAATAAAATTAGTGTCATAGGACAGACTATGTCCTGGACCTGGAGCTCATTACAAAGGCTTGATCTGTCAGGCAATGAGATCGAAGCTTTCAGTGGACCCAGTGTTTTTCAGTGTGTCCCAAATCTGCAGCGTCTCAACCTGGATTCCAACAAGCTCACATTTATTGGTCAAGAGATTTTGGATTCTTGGATATCCCTCAATGACATCAGTCTTGCCGGGAATATATGGGAATGCAGCAGAAATATTTGTTCCCTGGTAAACTGGCTGAAAAGTTTTAAGGGTCTGAGGGAGAATACAATTATCTGTGCCAGCCCTAAAGAACTGCAAGGGGTCAATGTGATTGATGCAGTGAACAACTACAGCATCTGTGGCAAAAGTACCCCGGAGAGATTTGATCTGGCCAGGGCTCTCCCCAAACCAACATTTAAACCCAAGCTCCCCAGGCCCAAGCATGAGAGCCAGCCCCCTGTGCCCCCCACCGTGGGAGCTACGGCGCCTGGCCCAGAGACCGATGCTGACACGGAACACATCTCTTTCCATAAAATCATCGCAGGGAGTGTGGCCCTTTTCCTGTCCGTGCTTGTCATCCTGCTTGTTATCTATGTGTCGTGGAAGCGGTACCCAGCAAGCATGAAACAGCTGCAGCAGCGCTCCCTCATGCGAAGGCACAGGAAAAAGAAAAGGCAGTCACTAAAGCAAATGACTCCCAGCACCCAGGAATTTTACGTAGATTATAAACCCACCAACACAGAGACCAGCGAGATGCTGCTGAACGGGACCGGACCCTGCACCTATAACAACTCAGGCTCCAGGGAGTGTGAGGTACGAACTGTCGTGATAAAACAGCGCTCTTAAAAGCTGCGAAATAAGTGGTGCTTTATCGAACGCTGGTGACTATAAAGGGAACACGGTGCCCCTCTCCTTCCCTCTCCCTCTCAGTCTTACTGTGCTGGCAAGGTCCTTTCCTGTCTGTTTGAGCGCATTCATAATACTGGTCATTTTCCTCCCTTACATAATCGACCCATTGAAATTTAAATACCACGATCAGTGCGAAGTGTGAACTCTGGTTTAACATAATGCCTATTGTATATAAGACCCTTTATGGATTCTATTAACATCACATTTGTTTTAAGACAAAACTTCTTCCTTAAGTGACCCCCCACATTTATTGTTATTCTCCTTCCAGTAGGACCAAATCTACTTGTTCATTTGTAAATCAAAGGATAAAATCCTCCCAGGTACTTGGAACTCTAACTGGGATGCTAGCATATGGCTTGATGGTAGGAATATTTTAGAGACAGAGTGGTTGTTAAAACAATGCATCACTTAAATAGAAAATTGCAGGAAACTATCAAAAGATGGTGCTGGACCAAAACAGCACTATGGGCAGTTTCCAGAGGTGTCTGAATCACATTAAGGCAAGCACAGGGGAAAATTGTGGAAGGGTTAAAAAACTGCAAATGGACAACTGCAAAATGGGAGGAATTGGTAAATACACAAAGTTTTAGTCTGAAAGACTTATCTCTGAAACCTACCTCTGTGAAATCACACTCCAGGTTTCACTGTCAATTTTTTCTAGTCTGTATATTTCCTAAATGTATTAATTAATTAGCCAAATAATAAGCAAATATGAGGAGACAGATATCTCCACAGCTCCTCTATTAGGGAGTTTTCAGAGATAAGATTTTTAAATGAGAAGAAGACTTACTACATGCATGTGTCTGAGACCTTATCAGAATTTCTTTCCAGGTTTTTCAAAGACCCCAATGTAGTTAGTGGAATCATGAGCTCTGTGTGGTTCTGTTTAGGATTTGTAAGGCAGTCCTGTAGTGCTCCATGATGTGCCCAGTACCACCAGTCCCCTAATGACTGGCACTCCGTTCAGACATGCAAAGAGAACATTCCGAGACGTGGTTTCCAATAGCCTCATTGAAGAAGATGACAGCACCTTAATAAATATATAAAACGTATCCTTAGGTGAAGAGGAATGATGCTGATAGTTCTCTTTGGCTTTGCTATTGTTGACATTCCTGTGTCCCTGTGTTCATCCGTATTGTAAACTCATCCATCAGTCCAATTCTGTACAGACCCTGTTGGCAATCTGCAAGCTGCATGCATGTTTTTATGTCATTGGTGAAAGTTTATTGACTGCAGAACAAATATCATAGTCTCTGTATCTAAATAGTATGAACTATGGTCCATTGAGATTTTCAAAAAATGTCTTTAGTCTGTATCCCTTTCATCCTCCAAAATGAACAGTTTTATTATGGGAGCAAAATTAAGAATTGCCACATTGAGGCTATTTCATTTAATTTGATTTGCAAAGCCTCACATCTTTAACCATGTCCTTGTTCTTTCAAAACAGAATTGCTGCAGCAAAAAGAAAAAGTGAATGGCTATTTTTACTAGCATTTTTATATAGTTTGGAGATTTTTCATAGGCTGAGGGGAAAATTCTAGGCAAGTCACCATGAAATATAGTTGCAAGGAAACCAGATTATTAAAATTATGCTTCAATAAGCAATAAAACAAAAAGAAAGACTTAAGTGAATTTTTCTAGGTACTTTGATTTTGATTGAATCCTAAATGCTAATTCAGAAAAGCATCATAGATATGTTTTTTCACAAAAACTTGCTGAACATACATTTATTAGTGGCAAACAGTCATATATTCCCAAGGGATTATAAATGCAAGTACTTTCTTACAGTATTATGAACTGGATGACTGGGCTTAGTGTGGTGTTTTTCACTGAAGTCATAATTTTACATTTTTCATAAAGTGTCAGTAAATACACATTCCATCTACAAAACAGATTTTCTTTGGTCAACCTCATTTTTATCTGTACTAAAGGCAATTGTATTAAACTCAATGTTGAAGTGAAAAATCCCATTTCTATTCTTTGACCTGACCTTCTGCCTCATTTATGATGGGTACTAAATATATTTGGGCAAGGAAAACTTAAATTTTTGAATTCTTGCAAAATTATCGGTGCTGTGGTGCTACTAGTATATGTAAATATAGATGTAAAATATGTTTGCTTTATTAAAAAGTACTTCTAAATCAAAGCTACCAGATGTGTAAAACGTGACATAAGATTAAATGAATGGCCAATATTTCGAAAACTGGTCATTTTTTAATTACTAGGTTTACTTACAAATTTAAGGCAAGAAAATAATAGTATCCCTTACAAAATAAAATTGATTCAACACATGAAATTATAAGAAAAACTTCTTTCCCACACCCGCTTCCATCCTTGGAAATAAAGCCTCTCTAGTTCTCGCTGTTTTCTAAAAACAAATACATGACTCCTGTACTTTAGACAACCACTGCTTCCCCATCGTAAATCCTGAGGAGCCAACTACCATGCTCTCCTGACCAGACGTTGTTGCCCTCACTTCTACCTCCTGGCACTTTCTGCACCATATACTATACTGCTATTTTTATAAGTACTTAAATTTTATAAGTACTTAGAACCCGTTGCATATTAAAGAAAATGAAATGACTCATTTTTCTAGCGCAAATTTACATGACACATCTGACTTCCTTCAAAGGTGACAACAGTTAACAAAACAGCCTGACCTGTTGAACTGTACAGCAGTGTGCATCAACGCAGAAAGGGTTCACACAGTACTTTGAATGCTTTTTGAAAACAGAGAGGAAATGGAGTTTGGTCTCCTTGAATTGTTTCCCTCCACCCACATTTTTCCTAGCCTCCACATGTATAGTGCTATTGCAGCACAGTCCCAGTACTAGGCTTCTAAGTAATACTTATGCAAGACATATTCATTTTAAATGAGTTTATTATTTTCCAAAGATGTTGACATTACATGTTTGCAAAAATCTTAAACCATTTTTCACTTGATTCGGTGAATCATCGAAATATGCTAGTCGATGTATTTCTGTGGAGAAGCAGTGACCTCTTGTGGCTATTTAGACTAACTACAGATATTCATCCTTATTTTAGCTTTTTATACTGGATTTTTTTGTAAATGTGGTTTACGATATATGTAATTTCTGATCTATACATACGATATTAATTTTATTCAGTTAATTTTTCTTGGAAATATAATTACTATTCAGTTTTTAAAGGCCAAGTTTCCTCAGTGACTTTTCTTTAGTAATGCCAGACGACAGGCCATAAAACTGATACCAAGGGCTAGAAATGTATCCAAAGATGAAAAGCAATTAATAATGCAGTAAAAATATATAAGAAATATTTTAAAGTGTTTATACTCATCCATATTGACAAAAATGATACAATATTTTCATTAAATGCATTAATATTTTCCATAGGCAGACTATTGAAATCTAGTGTAATTTAAGTTAGGAAAAACAAATTTCTCAATTAATATTGAAATAGCACCAGTTATTTACTGGTCAGAAGGTATATCAGAGCTGTCAAGGGGGGGAGGCCTCCCCTCTGGCTTTAGAAGCCTGTAGGTTACTGATTGTGCCAGTGACCTGTGCTTTGCCCCGGCGCTTTCTCCCTCCCCTCGGCTTTTCAGCCAGCTGAACACTGGTTCTATTAGGTTCTTTGACAATGATGTTACAGTCTAAGAGGTGATGATTCATGGATAATGAAATTATGTTCTCCTTCTGGGAAAGGATAATGCAGAGTCAGATTCATGGGTTTGGCAAGGGTTTTTAGGATGCTCTAGGTGCACAAAATATCTTCTCTTTCTTTGACATTTACCAAAATGAAAATTCAAACAGTATATTTAAAGTGTGGATTAGACGGAATGAGAAGCAAGCACCAGCCCAT
>PVJX010018036.1:0-37290 GCA_004027295.1 Dolichotis patagonum
CTGGGATTCTGGCCTCCTCAGAGCCTGCATAGCCACCTGGGCCTGCCTTTCCTGCAGGGTGGCCTCAGAGCAGCTGCAGAAGTTTCCAGTTCTGCAAACACCACCTGTAATTTGCTAGTAACAGGAGCGTGTTACACACTTAGTCGGCTCACTCCACAGGAACTCTTGAGATTTTCCTATAAACCGTATGCTGTGTAGAGACCGTTCTCTATTTTGGAAAGAGGAAGCAAAGGCTCCAATGGCTGATGAAATTTCCTGAGTTCCCATAGCTAGTCAAAGACATAGTTCAAAGTCCAGATGTCTCTGAACTCCATATTTAACATACTGACCATGCCCAGCCATGCAGAGGCAGCCTCTATGGAGTCACCTGGGCTATGTGGAGAGGTTTTCAGCATGCTGACCACCTAGCTCCTTGGGATCGGTTCTCAGCAGGAGAAATTTCCTTCATACGACTGGATAGGTAGCTCAGGAGTAGAAAGAACATTTGCCTAGTGTGCATGAGGCCCTGGGTTCTCTCACAGCGTCTGTTCTCCACTGGCCCTTGTTTTTGCTCTCTTGTTCTATTGTAATTCAGCCCTTGTTGAAGGAGTCAGGCCTGTAGATCCTGAAGACAAAGATCATGTTTCCTTCCCGTTCTAGCCCGTCCATCCTCTCCACGCAGGGCTACTTAGCCATCCCTGCCCCTTTGCCCCTGGACCAATTCCAGGGGTCAATGTCCCTTTTAAGCATGATGCTTGGAAAGGAAAGAAAAACAATATCTATCATTTATATCATTAGATTGCAACTATGAGTATGTTTTTATCAAGCCACAAATAAAATCTGAGCAGAATTCACAGATGCCCATGTCCTCAGTGTCTAATTCCTGATAACACTATTGAAGTTTTGGAAGCCATATCATCCAGATTCGTTGCCTATTGAAGTTACACTCACCAATTCCTCCTTTGGCTCAATTCAAGATAGTAAGACATACACCTGAAATGATACAGAAGAGCATAAAAATAAGTGTCGCTCCCATCCTTAGCCTCTTCTATCAGCTGTCTGCCTCCCGAGACAAGCAGTAGTTTCCTTGTGCCTTTCTGAGGACTTTATGGACTTCTCAATTCCACATTTAAAAAAAACATTTCTTTGCAATGATTTATTTTTGCAATGTAGAGGTCAAAGTCAGGTCTCTGTGCATTCTCAGTGCTCTGTCACTTAGCTATATCCCCAAACACTTAAAAGAAATTTCAATCGATGTGTACTAACTGTACATATTTATAGTGAGGTACTTCACCACACGTACAGAGTTGTATGGATCAAATCACAGAAATTAGAGGTTCTATCTTCTTACCACTCTGGTTTGTTAGAATTTTCAAGCTCCTCTGGCTCATCTTGTGCTTTGCTTTCCTTTCCTTTCTCCCCTTTCCTTTTCCTTTTCCTTTTTGGTGCTATGGATGGAACCCAGGACCTTGTGCATGCCAGGCAAGTACTCTATCACCTGCACCCCCAGCCCACCCTCTGGGTTTTTTTTTTTATCTGTACTGGGGATCAAACTCATGACCACCCACTTGCAAGGCAGGCGCTTGTGCCACTGAGCTAAATCCCCAGCCCCTACCCTCTGATATTTAAAGACAAGTTCTTCCCATACACTTGCATTTAGGGCTTCTTGATGCTTTGTAAACAGCTCCCTCTGTTTTACTTCCTTCATCCTTTTCTCTCAAGTGAATGCCATCATTTATGTGGAAGCCTCTGTGGATGCCATTTCTACCTTTTGCTCCTCTGAGAAATCCTGTTGCAACTCCTGTGTATCTGCTGCTGCACAGATGCCTGAGTCCATTTGTGGGGAAAAAGATTGTGGGAGGAAGGGATTGAAACATGTAAAATCTATAAATATGGCCAGAATGGCCTTCAAAAAAATTATTCCCATGTTTATTTGCCACGTGGCTAACATCTGAGGCACATATTTGAGTCCCACATCTGTGCTGGTATAGTTCAGCCCCTGAGCATTAGAGATCAGAAAATTTAGAAAGAATGTGAGGGACTTGCTTGACGTCCCAGCTGCAGGGAGAATCTGGTCACCTGACTTGGCATCTGATGTGCTCGCCTAGACCAGCTGACGGGCATCCTGCCCTCTGTGCCCCTTCTCTTTTCTCTTCATGTGTGAGTCATCCTTCTTGCTTCCCATCACCCACACGGACATCCTGCCACAGTCTCCTGCATCCTATGCTGCTGAGATTCGCAGAGGGCTCTCCGTCCCGGGGTGGGGGGTGTTTGTCCCTTCTCATTAGCCTGAGACTCACTCCTGAGTCCCCACTTGCAAAATGCAAAATTTTTCTTAACAAACAGTAAACAAACAGTAAACAGTATGGCCTCCGATACTTGTTTTTTAATGAATGGGTAATAATATGGCCACATTGTCGAAAGCAGTCTAATAGTACACGATAGAAAGTTCTATTCCCACCCTGCTCTCCTTTCGTCCAGCAACAGCCTCTCACTCATTCATACTTTAAACTCCCTAGTTTCTTTTAAAGTTCCATATGCAAATATAAGCAACTATTCTAACCTCCTCCTTTTTTAGTTACATTAAATCTTGCACTACTTTGCACTTCTGCTTTTATCACCTGACATTTGTCGATACACAGCTTTCTTATTTGTTTTTTAACTGCATAGTATTTCCCCATAAGAAAATTGCATAAATTATTTAGCTAATCCTCTATTGATGGATACTTGGGTTGTTTCCCATGCTTTTCTCCCACAACGAAGCCTTAGTGAATAACCTTTTACACACATCATTTTGCATGCATTCAAGTTTCCAGTTCTTTATTGCATTGGAAATGGGAACAGGCCAGGTAAATGGATCATTGAGTCACTTGTAAGAGCTACAACCAGGAAAGCAAAAACTTTGAGGACTGCTGCTGGGCCAGGTGCCACTGGAATTGTACCAAGACATCTTGCGAAGAAAATTAGCCACGTGACTTTGGCTGTACCCCAGCATATACCAAAGCCTGCACCTAGCATCCATAGGGTGGAGTTTGTGCCATTTTCTTTTCATAGTTTCATTTTATCCTACTTGAATTTTCAGAGTGAGTACCCCAATCTGAGATCTCTCTCCCTCCCTCCATGTCTCTGTCTCTCTGTGTCTCTCTGTCTCTGTCTCTCTCTCCCTCTCCCTCCTTCTCTCCCTCTCTCCCCAGTACTGGGAGGGATGCAGCACTGGTTGGAGAGTTTATTTCCCAAGAGCCTGAACAATTACTTTTTCAGAGTAGGTTTAGCAAACACTTTTGGAGGCCTTTCCTAGAAATGCTTACTTGTTCTGGGTAATGAAAAATAATGCTAGCATCCATTAATGGAAAAGCTGCCTATTGTAAGCTTTGTTGGACAAGTGTACGCTTGCCATGGAGTCATCTGCAAGTACATGTGACCTAGAGACTGTGGGAAATGCCTCGCTTCTGAAACTGGGCTTCAGCAGCTCTTTGGAGTTATTTGAAGAGTTTTGTTCCAAAGGTCAGAGGCAGAAGGTCCAAGCTTTTCCAGCATAACCCATGTTTGGCAATAGTGCAGGCTTTATGTTCATTCTTTATAGAAAGGTTTCCGGATCTCATTGTTGAGTTTGTGAGTGACTCTTAAGATTCCAGATTTTCCCACCTACTCTCAAGGTTGAGGCAGGAGGCTCCTTTGAGCCCACGAGTTCCCAGCAGTCTCAGTAACACAGTGGGCCCTGACTCAAAAACCCAGAGCAAACTGGGTGTGGTGGCAAATATCTATAATCCTAGCACTGGAGAGGCTGAGGCAGGAGGATCACTGCAAGTTCGAGGCCAGCCTGGGATATAAAGTGAGTTCAAGGCCAGCCTGACCTGCATAGTAAACCCTGTTTCAAAGACAAAAACATTTTAAAAATAAAATAATAAAAAGATCAACCAAACCAAAACCCCAAAGACTGCAAATTCCATGACAACTTTTCTGTATTTTCAGAGTTGGAGTTGGCACATTTTTGTGTCTGCTTGTGTTTAGAAATGAGGGCCTAAATAGGTACATATTTCTATCTGGGTTGAGTCCTTCATAGAGAACCAGTGTGGTGCTAGCAGTCTCCCTCTCACTGTGGATTTTTCCCCAGCCCTGCATAGCATCTCTTTCCCCTGAGGCAGTGTCTTTTTTGGGGGAGGGGGATTGGAATCAACTCAGGACCTCACACTTGCTAGGCAGGTGCCCGCACCACTGAGCTAAATTCCTGGCCCTAGGCAGTGCTGTTGTTTTGGTTTTGTTTTTTAAACAAAACAAAAGATAGAAATGATACAGAATTTTTTTAAAAAATAGAAAATTAACACTAGTTAATATATTGCATATTGTTATCTTAGAAATAGTTGTCTTAAGTCACAAGACATGAAAAAAAATGATCAAACAATGAGAGCATAGGGCCGGGGATTTAGCTCAGTGGCTTAAGTGCCTACCTGGCAAGCGCAAGGTTGTGAGTTCGATCCCCGGTACCAAAAAAAAAAAAAAAAAAAAAAAAAAAACCAATGAGAGCATAAACTGTTCTTTTTGATTAACTTACAGAGATTAGTAGTATAGTTATCTGTCTTGTATGTGTGTGTGTGTGTGTATATATATATATATATACACACACATATACATATTTATATATACTATATAAAAGTAATCTTTTCCCTTCTTCCTTTTCTCCTTTCCCCATCCCAGTTGTTCTTTTCTTTTGAGCACTTTCTTTCCCTTTCATTTTCACACTATCTATTGTACATTTTGGATCTTATCACTCTTTCCATTTTTTTTTTTATGGTAGAGACACAATACAATATTTACATGTGAGTGATTTTATTTCACTTATGAGTATGATCTCAAATTGCATCCATTTACCTATAAAAACCTCAAGTTTATCCTTCTTTATAGCTGAGTAATAGTCCATTATATAAAAATACCACATCTTTTTATCCATTCTGTGATTGATGAGCATTTGGGTTGTTTCCAAGATTTAGCTACTACAAATTATGTTCCTATAAACATGAGTGCACATATATCACTGTGTCATGGTGTTTTCAATTGTTCTGGGGAAAAGACCCAGAAGGGAAACCACCAGGTTGAATGGGACCTCCAATCCTAGTTTTTGGAGGAATCTCCACACTGATTTCCAGTGTTTGCACCAATCTACACTCCCAACAACAGTGGAGAAGGGTTCCTTTTCCCCCTACAGCCCTGCCAGCATTTGTTATTGGTTGATTTCTTGATGGTAGCCATTCTTTCTGGAGTGAGATGGAATCTCAATGTTGTTTTAATTTGCATTTCTTGAACAACCAGTGATGTTGAACATCTCTTCGTGTATTTATTTGCCATTTGTATTTCTTCATCTAAGAAGTGTTCATCTCAGATGCCCATTTTTGGATAGGGTCTTTGAATTTGGGAGGCCTGATGTTTTTCAGGTTTTTATATGTTCTAGATAAAAGTCTTTTGTCTGAGGGACAGTTGGCTAAATTTTTTTCCCATTGAGTGGGTTTTCTTTTCATTCTGTTGGAGATTTCTTTTGAAGTGCAAATCTTTTTAATAAGATGAAATCCCAGTTGTTAATTCTTTGAAGTACTTCCCGTGTAGTTTGCATTTTGTTCATCAAGTGTTTGCCCACCCCCATGTCTTCAAGATTTCTACCTACTTTGTCTTCCAGTAGATTCAGTGTTTCTATTTTAATATTTAGGTTTTTGATCCATTTTGACTTTAGTACATTATGACAGACATGGGTCTAGTTTTAGTCTTAGGCATGGGTCTGGTTTAGTCTAGTTTAGTCCAGTACTATTTACTAAAGAGGCTATCTTTCTTCCAGTGCACATGTTTGGCTCCTTTGTCAAAGATAAGGTGGCTGAGTGTCTTTGTAGTTGTGTCTACACCTTCTAATCTGTTCCATTGATCCTCAGGTCTGTTTGGGTTTTTTGTTTGTTTTATTTGTTTGTTTGCCAATACCACACTGATTTTATCACAGTAGCTTTGTAGTATAATTTCAAGTCAGGGATTGTAATACCTCCTGCTCTACCTTTACTGTCAGGATTGCCTTTGCTATTTTAGATCTCTTTTCTTTCCAAATGAATTTTAGGAATGTTTTCTCTAGATCTGTGAGGTATGTTAATGGTAGTTTGATCAGGATTTCATTAAATTTGTATAACAGTTTTGGGAATATGGCCATTTTTACTGTTGGTTTTTCCTATTCAAGAGCAAGGGATATCTATCTATTTTCTGATATTCTCTTCTGTATCCTTTTAAAAGAGTATTATAGTTTTCAATGTATAGATCTTTTGCATCTTTTGTTAGATTGATTCCTAAGTATTTCATTTTTTTGGATGCTACTGTGAAAGGTTATTTCTGTAATTTCTCTCTCATTGAGTTTGTTGTTTGTGTATGGGAATGATACTGATTTTTGAATGTTGACTATACTGCTGAATTTGCTTAATTAACTCTAGTAGTCTTTTGATGGAGTTTTTGGGGTCTTCTATGTAGAGTATCAAGTCATCTGCAAATAATGTAGGCAGTGCAGTTTTAACCAAGTGCTTGGAATTAAAACTTTGGTACTGTCTTGTCCTTGGTGTGGATGTCACTTCAGAGACTGATTGGCTCTGACTTTGAGCAAATAACTTGAGTCTTTTTGTGGAGCTCAGTTGCTAAGCAGCATCACAGGATTAGAAAACCTCACATGTTTCACAGAGGCACAGGAGCCACACTGGGTTTGGTGGCTAATGTCTGTAATCCCAGCATTTGGGAGACTGAGGCAGGAAGATTACTGGGAGTTCAAGGCCAGCCTGGGCTACAAAGTGAGTTCAAGGCCAGTTTGAACTGCTTGTGAAACCTTATCTCATAAAACAAAACAAACAAACCAAAAAAGAAGTGCAGGAGTCATTGTGAAGTGACATTGCCCACACACAATGACTACCATTACGTTGCCTGTTTAGTCTCATAATTATTGTTGGTTTAAGCATTATATGTGTTATTACTTACAGGTTCTCTATTCCCTTTCCACTTTTTCATAGCCTTAATATTATTGGGTGTGTAGATTTTGTCCCTTTTGAATCACGGGACTTTGACTCATGGGGTCCTCTCCAAAGTCACCCTAATAACTATATTTATTATTGGTGCATTGAGATGTAATTTAACACACCATACAATTCACCCAGTGTAAATGTATGTTAGATATTTTGTATAAATACCCACAGCTTTTCAGCTATCATCACTCCAATCTAGTTTTAGAGGAAGGTGTCTTCTGTCGCTGCCTAAGTTTCCTGGGGCATAGCAGCAGTCACGTCCCACACATCCTCAGCTCCAGGCCACTGCGGATCTGCTTTCTGTCTTAGTTTTCTAGAATCTTGTTTTTTGTTTTTTGGGGTTTTTTGGTACCGGGGATCGAACTCACGACCTTGCGCTTGCCAGGCAGGCGCTTAAGCCACTGAGCTAAATCCCCAGCCCTGTGTCTTTTTATTACCAAATCATAGTCTATTGTAAAGCTGTTTCACTACCATGCTTTACCCATTCATTGGTGAATATTTAGATTGTTTGCACTTATTGACTGTTGGGAACATGGATGCTGTATCATCTGTGTTTTGTAACCTTTGTCTTCTAATGTATACAAGATACTGCTACTGAAATTAAAAGCCAAATCAAAACTTGACTGGGAGCAAAAATAGACATGGTAACAAGGCACTGTGACAGAGGAGGTGAAGTATACCTGTTTCTGCCAGCTTAGGACCCAACGGTCTAGAGAAAATAGAAGGGAAGTTGCTGGGTTCACATTTTCTACAAATGGGGAAATTAGGAGGGCTCCAAACCTAGAACATGGTACTGTGGAGGAGGAGGAGGACTGTGAAGACAGTGGGTCTTCAGCTCAGCCAGACCTGATCATGAATCCTAGTTCTGCTGCTCATACTTATGTGACTGTGGGAGAGTCATTTAACATCTTTGAGTCTTTACTTCCCTCGTGATGACTGTGATCATGTTTGCAAAACAGTTCTGCTTCTTCCAATGGCAGCCTTTGTATAGACGCTATTCTTTTCCTCACTGTGTATTCTAGCACCTCGGGAGCTGTAAAATATACCGACACCTGGATTCTTCTTCCCAATTCTGGATATCTGGATTCAATTCTTCTGGGGCCCAGATCTGGGTATTTTTCAAAACCACACCTAACTGTACTGCACACCTAACCCGGATAAAGGTGTTAGGATGAGTTTTAGTCAGCATGCTTTATTTCATAAATGAGAATAGACGACTCGGAGAGACCTGACTATCATACTGGGGTCTAGGACCCAGTCTCCCAGTTCTCAGGCCATCCAGAGTTGCCCCTTCCTGTGAGGGGTCAGTGGGGGTCGGGGTAGATTCAGCTGCTTTGGAATTCAGAACATGGGGCCCTCCATGGCCCTGGGGGGCCCAATAGAAAGGAAAAATGGGCAGGTACTTGCTGTGAAAGAGAGTCTTTTCTTTCTAATCAATAAGCAAACAGTTCTGGAGTTGCCCAAGCCAGCCACAGGAATGTTCCCTGGGTGGCAGCCCATAGGAACCATCAGTTAACGCGTCTGTATTTAGGTAGGCAGGGTGGGATGCTTGAGTATTCAGCGCACAGACTGAAGTTAGACAATAAAGCTCCTCCAAGTTAGTGTAAAAGCCAAAGGTCTCCCTATTCTTCTTTTCTTTTTGAGAAAACCAAACAAATTTCTCTCTTATGGCACTGATGGTTCCTATGGGCTGGCACCAAGTCACCCTCCTGTGTGGCTGCCAGCTCCTACTTAAGAGCAAGCATCTCTCCTCCCACCTCCTCTTACAAACAGGCTGAGATGAGATTCTGTGCCATTTAGCACCCACCCCTCTTGGAAAAATAGAATCTCAGCACCAGGTCTTGACTTGAGCTGAGAGGCAGCCCCAGCTTCTCCAGCCAAGTCACCAGAACCCCATCTAGGCAGGAATATTGAGATAAAACTAGGTGAATTTTTTTTTTGTTTGTTTGGTACCAGGGATCAAACTCACAACCACATGCTTGCAAGGCAGGTGCTTATGCCACTGAGCTAAATCCCCGGCCCACTAGGTGAAATTTTATCATAGGGTGCTGGCCTTTTCTGTATGGTCCAGGAGAGGCCAGGGAGGGGAAGTAATTTAACACTGGGTTATTTTGTTTTGTTTTGTTTTGGTTTGGTTTGGTTGGGTTTTGGTTTTGGTTTTGGTCTTATTGTCAAGAAAGACAAGAGGGGTGGAGAGTCCCTTGGCCCTTCTGAACTGAAGGAGCAAGAGTCAACTCTGAGCACAGGCCTGTGCCCACTCGCTACCATTTCCTCAACTCTAGCGGGATGTCTTATTGTCCACTGTGCTCACGGCTGGCTCTTTAGTACCAGGGCCTGGCCTGCAGTGGACATGCAGCAAGCTTGGAAATCTCCCAACACGGCCAAGTAGCTCTGCCTCCAGAAGCTGGGACAGTCTCTCCTGAGGCTGCTTGTTGATGCTTTCCTCAGATACCATCTATTAAATTGTCCCCGCTGCCCCAGGCTGCTGCATAAAGCCCTTGGAACTCCTTTACCCACTCATAATTACTACATTTCCCATTCCTAACATTTTTCTGTTTGTTGAAATTCAGATCTCAGGACAGCAGGGACCTGGTTTTGATCACCACTGTATTTCCCAGGCCTTAGAATGAGGCACAGAGTAACAGCCTGGTAAATCTTGTCCAAGAAAGAATCCTTGATGCAATCTATTGAAGAAGTGGTGATGTCTCCCTTTTATAGATGGGGAAACTGATGCTCAGGCGAAGTTATTTTAGTTCTTTTTGCAGTGCTACATATCAAACCCAAGACTTCACCCATGCTAGATACTCTTAGCACTAAACTACATCCCATCACCTTATTTTTTAATTATTATTTTTAATGTGGTATTGGGGATCAAACTCAAGGTCTTGCACATGCTAAATGCATACTTTATCATTGCTCCACAGCCCCTGCCCCAGAAAATTGAACCCAACATGGTTTGACTGTATTCACACAAGTATAAAATATTAACAATTTTGCACTGGCTGTTAACCTACTTCAGGTGTGACATTTAATGACATTTTTACTGGGCCGATTTGCTGCAGAGAAGGAAATACTTTAGCCCAAAGGGAAACATGACCAAAAAGCAAAGGACACTGCCACAATGACCTCATCACATTAGTGACCTCACAGCAGAGGGGCAAAGTCTAGGGTGCTGGATCGCCCCATTACCCTGTTTAGTTCCCTTTGGAAGTAAAGGGTAAATGGGCCCAGGCTAGTTTTTTCTTAGTCTGTAAACTCACTGGTTTCTCTCTTCCCTGCATCCTGAACTCTGTACAAGGCCGTGGGTTCCTTCTTTGTTCCCTACCCAGACGGTGTTCACTGTTGACATCTGATTTCAGAGTGTAAGTTAGTGACTTTATTCTGGTCAAAAAACCCACAAAAAACATTTAGGGGAGGCTGGGAGAAAGAACTTGATAAGCTTCATGCAAATAGACTTCCTGACCCTGGAAGCCCACAAGCCGTCTGTCAACACGGGGTGCGGGGTGCTTCAGCGGCTGTTGGAGCACATGGCTCAGGCACAGGAGACACAAGCCTGGGAGTCTCTCTTGTGCAACGTGACCTTCTGAGTTGCTTATCATCTTCCTCAGAAAAAGAGGTAGGGTAGGGCGTGAAGCTGGCTGGTGAGAGGGATTGAAACTTACTTTGGTTTACATGAAGTGGTAACATAATGAGGAACATTCTTGAACCTGGAGTTTATACTTCCTCCTTTGTGTGGCTGTCTGAATATTCTTATGTTATTCTGAGGTCTAGGCCTGGATTTCCAAGGCTCAGTATCTGTCCAAGGAGAGAGAATGTATATAATACATTGCTTTTATAATTCTACTTACCTTCCAACTATTCATTTTTTGTATGAATTAACCTCCCAGTATCCATTCAACTAGTGAAATCTTGCAAATAAATGGCTTCTCAGTGCTAACAGACAGCCTGACTGGTGGTTAAGTCCTGACAAGTTAACTGATGTTAGACCACAGCCTCTGTTCATAACCATGTGACTTGGCCAAGTCCTTTCACCACTCTGAACTTGAGTTATCTGGTTGGTTGATTGATTGATTGATTGCACTGCTGAAGATTGAACCTAGAGCCTCATGCATGCTAGGCAAGTGCTCTACCACTAAACTACATCACATCCCAGCCCCTGACCGCCTTATAAATGAGGAATGTTAATCCCTACCTCATAGGATGGCTGTTCCTAATAAGGATTTTAAGACAGCATTACTGTCCATAATTCTCAGCAGATGGACGTATAGCTGCTGGAGTTGAGATGGTCAGTCTTCCCCATGGAATCTGAGTGTCCTGTTCAACTTGCTCCAGATGTGGAAAACTGGAGGCTCAGCTGTCCATTTCCTCCTGTGTTTTTAAACATAAAATTACATTTTGTGCTGAACATGGATGCTTCACACACCTGGAGTGTTTACTAATTTTGTGGACACCATCAAAGGAAAACACACCAGCATGACTTAGTGCCGAGTAAGAAACGGTCAACCTAGTGAACAATTTTGCAGGCCATCGCATCTGTGGAGACCTATAGCTTTATTTTAAGTTTTGTTTTGTTTGTACCAGGGGTCAAACTCAGGACCTTGTGCTTGCCAGGCAGGCACTTATGCCGCTGAGCCATAACCCTGGCCCCAGACCTTTGGCTTTGTGGTTTTCCTTCCAGACTGAGACTGTCTCCCTAAGAATCCTTTCATTCATCAAGTTAAACCATCTCGTCTTTCATCTTTAGTATGTAAGTTAGAAACTGAAGCCCTTGGTTTTAAGGTACTTACTGGCAGCATGGCCCCCAAAAGCCTTAGAATGTTCTCTAATCTTGTGTATGTAAGCTTGAGATGAGTGCTCGAGTTCAAACGGTTCCTGAAGTCAAGCTAAACAATGAGGTCTGGCTGTGAGCTGGGAAAATGCATTGCAAGGAGAAGGAGGCCATCTGTAATGTGGCCCTTTGTGTCTGGTGTGAGCAAAACTGCTTTCAAGTAGTTGTTTCTCAGAGACTGGTTACTTACATAGCTCAGCTATGGTTAGCTGACTTGGATAGCAGGCAGTTCCATCATTCTGAAACCCTAGCATCCTCTGGAAATCTGTAGAGGCTTTTGAGAGAGGCTCATTTCTACCCACTCACATTCCAGTTACGGGCTGCATGGGGGTGGGAGAAGAAACGGGATCCTTCACGCGGGACTGTTCCGTGGCATGATGGCAATTCCAGGCTAGGAATGTTGCTGAGCGCTCAAAACCTCCCTGCTCTAGGATCCAAAACAGATCATGAACCTGGGCTTCATTTGTATCTGAGTTCCAGTCATCTCTTCCAGGCTAGAAAATGGGGCACTGGAGGATGAGTAACAGCATACAAAAGTTACTGTGTGTTACTGACACTTGAAGATAACTGTCGTCATTTTAAAAAATTCATTCAAATTGGGACTGGTAACATGATACGAAGATATGGGACAATATGTTAATGTTTTTAAAAGAAAAAAAGAACTAGCCTCCGTCCCATCAACCCCACTTCTTTCAGTCTTTCCTCATCTGTATCCCCATTACCGCTGACCTCCTGGTATGTAGAATTCCACACTTTCCTGGACTTTCTTGTAGCTCATTTTGTTTTTTCTTAATAAATTCTTGTTTTTATTGTTACTAAAAAGCATTTCCCCCTCGCACATATGAGGCACAGCGTGAGCCAGCCCAGCTCGAGATAATTTCGAGAAAAGAAAACACTGATGCCTCCCCGGGGAGTAGAAGGCGGGAATTAAATCTGCAAATTCAGACATAAAGCGCCTGACAAGTAGATAACGGCGTTACACACGGTCAGGAGTATAAACTCTAGGACTGCCTGGCTTTGAATCCAGCTCTAGCCACCTCAGTTTCACCATCTGCAAGAAGTGGACACTAGGAGTACCAACCTCTTCTATTGTTCTGGTATTAAATGACTTAATATTTGTAAAGGACTTAAAACGGAGCCTGGTACATTATTAGTTAATATTCTATACGTGTTAATGTTAGTTAAATAGCTGGAGCTTGGGGTATATTTTAGTGGAAGAGCACTTGCATAGCATGTAAGGACCTGGATTTGGTCTCCAGCACCACTAAATAAATTATTTGCTGAGTATGGTGGTGCCCAGTCACTTGGGAGACTGACGTAGGAGGATCACAAGTTCAAGCCCAGCTTGCACAATTTAGGAGGATTTTGTCTCAAAATAAAAAATAAAAATAAGTAATTACAGAAATGTTCAGTGGTAGAGGACTCCTGGGTTCAATTCCCAGTACTGCAATAAATAAATGAATAAATATTAGTGAAATTGTTAACAAAGGGTAATTGAAATTATTAGTTGATTGAAGCTGTCATTTTCTGGGTGAATGTGGTAGTGGTGATGATATTGTGATGGAAATATTTTCCTAGTTAGAGATGGCCAATGGAGTCCCGCTCTTGTTCCTGGGATTTAGTTTCTATATCCAAGTGACTAAATAACAAGTGGAAAGATGTTCATACTGGATTAAGGGATTCTTAGTCGCTTGCTGGCTTTCTTTTTTATTAACAACTTATGATGGAAATGTTCAAATATAACCAACTCCCAAATGCTGGCATCTGCTTTCAACACTAGGGTCCTCTTACTCCAGCTTGCAGCCATTTGCCACGACTGAGCCGGCAACTGAAAGCCAGTGACTGGCCAGATGGGAGAAAGCTTCCTGGAAGCTTCCTGCAGTTGGAGAGCCCCTCAGACTTAGCTGTAATTTGTGATTTATCAACCTAGAGGATCTGGTTTTACAGAAAGCTAATGAGTCTTAATAAGCACCTGGAAATTCAGGTTGGAGCTGTCTGTCACACTTAACTGTGTCACTTCTCTTAAGAGTGACGCTTAGCCGCCATTAAGCCGAGATGCCCCAAGCAGGTTAAATGCTTTGCTTCAAGTTATTTGCAAAACCATTTTCATTTTTTCAGGCCGCTACCCTTGGCAAGTTTAATCATGCTTGTCTCAACTTTCACTGCCCAGATTTTGGCTGGTGGGGGGAAAAGAATTCAGGCCAGTTCTTGGTCCCTGCTTCCATGATAACCCCCAAACCCAGCCCAGACCTCCACTCCTTATGCTTGGGGATAGGGTAGGGATCTTTGGAATGCATCTTGTTTTGCTAATTTGAAAAGAAATTCCTATTTTAGGTTAGAAGGTGGTACCAGCTCATCATTTAAGGACTTGGAATTTGTTCTCTTGTTTCTGTTGTCACTTTATGGCTCATGTGTTCACTTAGCAAATCTTCATCTTTCTGTCTGAGCTACCAAAAAGCATGAAAATAACAACCATCTCTTGCACTGGCATTGCTCTGAAGCTTACAAAATGTGACTGCTCTGGCTGTGTTGGTTGATCTTCACCAAACCCTGAAGAGAGACATAAGCTTACTAGTGGCAGTTTCATTCACATTACAGTAGAGCAAACAGAGACCCATAGAGAGTTTAAACTGTTTGCTGAAGGACACCTAGCAAAAAAGACCTTAGAATCTGGGTTTGTAATCCAGTGGAAGACTGACACCAGTCTTCTTTTTTTTTTTCAAATCTACCTTTCCCAAACCCAGCCCAAAGGGCCAGGGTCGGGTGGAGACAAGGTGATGGTGTCATAAACTAGATGAGGAGGGTCAGGCTAGTGATTATGTGAAATACCTGTCCCCTTTCTGTGAATTAACTCTTACTGTGTTCACTCAATTTACTTGCCAGATAGCAGGCTTAGCTACCACATGGGATGACCTCAAAATTCTACCACACTTGGGCTCCTAGCTTTGAGAAAGAATTCTCCTTTAAAACTCACCCAGGGTCCCTGGACACATCCTGTAATCCCAGCACTCAGAAAGCTGAGGCAGTGATTGATTGGTGGGGCAGGAGGATCACAGGGAATTCAGTTCTGCCTGTAGTCTGGTTCCACCTGGATTATACAGGAAGACTTGATTAAAAACTTGAAAACCAAATAACCTAGGGTCGGGGCTGAGAGGCAGGGTGTAGCTCAGTGATACCATGCTTGCTAAGCACAAAGGAGGCCCTGGGTTCCATCTCCAGAATTAAAATGGGACAAGGAAAAAAAAATTTTTTTTAAAAGAAAGAAAGAAAAAATCTCAGAGCTTAATAAATACGGTGTCTCCAGATACAAGTAGAACCACCAAATGTAAGTAAGCGGCAGCTCACGTTAAGGATACAGGAGAATCTGTAGATCATCTCTCCTCATCTTAGTTCTTTCTTTAGGACAGACTCTCACTATGTAGCTCAGGCTAGCCTGAAAATCACAATGTTCTTCCCCCAGCCTCTGAAGTGCTGCCATGCCCAGCTAACTTTGTTTTTGTGGGTGTGGTATTGGAGATGGAACCTTTTGCATGTTAGACATGCACTTTACAACTAAACCACATCCCTAGTCCACATCTTGGTTCTTAATACAAGACAGATTACCAGGAGAAAAGCGTATACATTTCACTCCTGTTCGCATGTAAGTGGGTACCTTCACAAGTTTTGTGGAGAAATAAGACAGAGGGGCCTGGGCTAGGGACAGTTCATTCCAGGGGAGTCATTAGGAGATAATGGAGAGGTGTAAAGTTAGTGGAAGATGAGTTTATCCAGATCCACACAGCATCAGGTCTCGGTCACTGGTGACAGTGGCTGTCTTCATGCTGGTACAAGGACGTCAGCTTTCCCAGGAGAGTTTGTGGCTGGCAGTATGTAAGAAAGCACAGCTCAGATAGACAGGCTCACAAACATTTAGTCAAAGAGTTATATTTTGGGGTGATATTCCGGTATCCACCAAGGGCTGGTCACAGATATGTTGTTTATTAGTTATGGGATGTCAGGTAAATTTCCGATTCTCCAGTTTCATTTTGAAAGTGGGTTCCTATCATAGTAGTCACCCCTGGTCTTCTCTAAGCCAAGTACTGTACTGCCCCAGACTTTGGGTTTCAGATCTGTTTGTAAGGGTGGCCTCTGGTGGAAGGAATGGAAACTGCAGCCTGGGAGTTGCAGGTTGTTCAGGGGCTTTCTGAGAGACACTTGCTCCTCCTGAATACAGGGGAGTCCAACCTTGTAAAATAAGGGTAACAGCAGGAATTTTTATAAAACAACAGTTCGAAGCAATAGAAATTCCATTGGATGGATCAATAGAAAGTATTTTATTTTTTGAGACAGGGTCTCACTATCGAGTGACAGTTATTTTGTTTTTGTTTTTGTTTTTTTTGGTACTGGGGATCGAACTCACGACCTCGCACTTGCAAAGCAGGCACTTAAGCCACTGAGCTAAATCCCCAGCGAGTGACAGTTATTTTAAAAGGAGGAAAATGGGCCAACTCTTTGAGTTTTCCTAGAACGAACTATCTTGTCAACTGTTCCTTCTGCCTGAAAGGCATTTGGTTATATTTTGTCTTTTTTGTTAACTGACTGATTAACTGATGGAGACACCATGTTGCTCAAGCTGACCCTGAATTTCTGGGTTCAAGCAGCCCTCTAGGTACATACCACCAGACTGGGCTAGGAAGACTCTTGAGCCAGGTTTCTTGCAACGTGGCTCCTTTGAGGCTGAACTCAGATGCCTCTACTTCAGAGAGACCCCCACTCTCAATTAGCCCCCAAACTGCCCTCTCAACATGCAATCACCTTGCAGGTAAGCAGCACTCAATAAATATGGAATATTAATCATTGTCTTTTTAAAATTTTATTCAATGAGCTTTAATATAGTATTCGTTGTGTGCCAAGCACTATTCTGTGGGTCCTGGGCGCTATTAGATAGTTACTGTTGTTACCCTCATTCTACAGATGGGAGGGTGAGACACAGAAAGGTTAAATAACTTCTCAAAGGTCACAGAGCTAGTATAAATAGCAAAGCTGGGCCTTGAATCTTGGGTTTCATGAACCTTGAGTTTTGTGAATTTGTTTAGTTCATTCCTATTATGTCAGGCTGTCTTTCTTTTAATATCCATCACTGATTACTTAAATGCATACTGTTTATTTAAATATAGACTATAACATTTTGCTGTACCTTGATCTCTTATCTTTTGGACTCAGTAGGTATCTGTACTCTGTTTTGATTATTTCATATTCTGTTTTCATATTGGAAAGAGCAGTCTGAAGCAGGGGTTCCTTTTTTGTTTCTGTTACTTCTTCTTTTTTTTTTTTTTTTTGTACTGGGGATTGAACTCACGACCTCATTCTTGCCAAGCAGGTTCTTGTGCTGCTGAGCTAAATTCCCAGCCCTTGTTGTTTCTGTTAAAGAAAATTTATTTTCTAGACATTTTCACTGAACAACTAGATTTAAAAAAAGACCAAAATAATTGTGAAGAATGTTAATCATATTGACTCCAGGGGCAGCTTTGTTCTGTCACTAGATTACGGTTTGCTTTGCTTGTGCTTGGTTTGCGTGAGTTGGCTTTTGTGGGTGAATTGAAGTTTGCTTTCTGGAGAAGAATGCTCTTGTCTTGAGTGCTCCACTTCCTAATTACTGTGCTTTCTGCCTTGCAGTGAGTTTTGAAGGATGCACAGGTCGACCAAGAACAGCCTACTATTCTTCCGACTCCCGATTCAAAGTGGGTACAGATGGTATAGTTACAGTCACACGGCCTCTGCAGTTTCATAAACCAGAGACCAGTTTTTCTATCCATGCCTGGGATTCTACCTTCAGAAAATTTTCCACCAAAGTCACATTGAAGGCAGAAGGACCCCGTCATCAGCACCACAACCACTACCACCACCACCAGCACCAGGACCAAAACCAGGTATATGATTCACCATTGTTTCAGTCTGTAGCTAACTCAGGTTGCTCTGCCATGTTACCATTGGCATTTTGGGCTAGACGGTTTGTGTAGAGACTGTGCTGTGTACTGTTTACTGGCAATTGAGCAGCATCCCTGACTTTTTCACTCAGTAGACATCAAGAGCACCTGCAGCCTTATGACAACCGAAAGTACCTCCAGATAATGACAGTGCTGCCTGGGTGAACTGCAGAATCATTCCTATGAGAAGGCTGTTGGTCTAACTGAACTATCTCTTGTTGGGCTTGGGGTGGTTGTTGAGCATAGGGAACAGGTAGCTGTAGCACAGTGGGAAAAGGCATGGCCGCTGTGGGATTGAGTTGGCCTCCCGCTGACCACCCAAGCAACTCTAGAGGAGTTGTTTCATCTATCTAGGCTTGAGTTTCTTTTTCTGTAAAATGGAGATAATAGCAAGGACTGAATAAATGAATGCATGGGAAGTGGTAAGATTATGCTAGGTATATACAGTTGGTATCTACAGTGAACCAGTTCTAGAACACTCCCCTCCCCTTTGTAGATACCAAAATCTGAATGCTTATGTTTCTTCTGTAAAAGAACACAGGATTTGCATATAGCCTACATATGTCTTCTGGGGTTCTTAAATCATCTCTAGATTTCATCCACTAAGTTACTTACAACACCTAATACAATGTAAATGCTGTGTAAATTATGAGTCTACTATATTGTTTAGCAAATAAAGTCAAGGAAAAAAGTATCACATTCAGTACCATTATAGTATCATTCTACACTGTCCCCTCACATTTTCATGTGCTCAAAAATGTGGCTTTTGAAAGGCAACTAGGTCACAAGGTCACTATTGGATCACGAAGTCACTATACTCAGTTTTTCCACAGTAAGTTCAGTAGCTGAGTGTGCTGTTTGGGGGTGCAGGCCAGAGGCAGGTCAGTGGCGGCACTACCTGGAAGGGTATGTTTCCTTCCCTGGCTCTTCCTTTCTCTCTCTGCTTCCTGTCCACTATGATATAAGCAGCTTTCCTCTGCCGTGTCATTTGTGCCTTGGAGCAAGCCCACCATGGACTGTGAGCTAAAATAACCACTTTCTTTGTGGGTGTCAAGTATGTTGTCTCAGTGATGAGGAAAATGACTAAGACCAGTACAAACACAATCTTTAAAAACTACTTTAACTCCATGATTGGTTGAATCCATGGATGTGAAACCTGCAGGTATGATGGGCCAGATATAATGAGTATTCACTAATTATTGGCTGATCCTTTCTTTCCTGGGGGCGCGATGAGGAGACCTGCATTTTCTGATTGTTTTGCACTTTGTGTTTGGGGAGGGAGGTCTTGGCAGAGAAGAGGAAGAATGGGTGGGACTCATCTCTCCTAGAGCATTGTCAATTGTACACAACTTTTCTGCATTGTATTCGAAGTGCCTGGCCATTATGTTTGGGACCTGCTAGGAGCCCAGTAGATACTGAATAGACAGATACATAGATTGGCATGAATGGAAGGATATATGTTTGCCTGGGTTCCTGGCAACAATGTTTCTGGAAGTTGTTAAGCAAAAGCTAATGCCTTTGCAAGTTTCCATGCTCGCCCATGGTGCCTCTTAACAAAATTTCTCAGGGCAGCAGATGGGGCGGGGTGCAGTGGGGTGGTGAGGCTTTCTAGTTGCACCCTGTGTACTGCCTTGGAAGTATAGATTGTGCCCTACATACCAAAGCCTCTACAGTAGGTTCCTGTTTTTCTCCCTTAGGATTTTTGAGATTCTTGGAACTTAATAGTCCTCCTGATCCATCTGAATTTCTCCCTGGTATAATTAGAAAAGTGAGGAACTCAGGGGAACCATATTAATACGACCCTCTGACTCACTTCTCAAGTTGGCCTGTCTGTCATTCGTGTGAGGTCAGCACAGTGAGTTCTGCTAGCGACTGCCTGTCAATATCTCTTTTGACCAAGAGGCGGTTTTGATGTTGGTTCTTCTCTAGTTTTGCCTCCCCACTTCTGCCAACTTTGCCTCTGCTTTCATGTCTGATGTATCAGGATTTGTTTCAAGTATATATTGCATAAAACCCCAAATTACAGTGGCTTATGTAAACTATTTCTTTTAAGTTAAGGAAATCCAAAAATGAATTGTGTCCCACATGGATACTCTTCAGCAGTGGTGGCAAACCCATGTGTGTGCCGTAGCAGACATGCAGAGCGCCCTCTGCCGGCACACAAGCCAAGTCACCCCAGCAGCTGAGCATCGGGCAGCAGTGCACACAGGGGTCATGTGCATGCTTGGAAAGGAGTAGTGGTGCCAGGTGACGATGTCGTGAGCAGTTTGGGGACTCAGTCTCTAAGAGGTTCGCCATCACTGCTCTATATACTCATCGGGTCCAGGTTTCCTTTCTGTCATTTTCCTCAGCCTGTGGCTTTCATCCTCATAGTGACCTTAGGATCTAAGATGGCTGCTGGGGCTCTGGTCATCCCTGTACTATTCTATGTGATGAGGAGAAAGAGAAGCGTAGAAATGCATTGCTTGGTTATCTGCCTGCCTTTTAAGAAATCTTTATGGGATTCTTAAGCAACGCTCCTAATTATACATATCACATTAGTCAGAACCTAGCCTGGCCACACCAGCTGCAAGTGTAGCTTCTTACAAAAATGAAGTCTTTTACTTGGGTACAATGAGTGGTACAAAACTGAGATATGTATATATTAGAGAAAAAAGTTTTAATTAAAAAAAATTTTAATGAAAAATAGGTATTAGGTGGTAGGTGGTCTCTAGTTCAAAGGACACTGGGTATCAAACCCAAGGTATTGCACGAAAGTGCTCTCTCTCACGCACGTGCGCACGCACGCGCTCACGCACGCGCTCTCTCTTTCTCTCTCTCTCTCAGATATCTTAACCCCTGTTACTTCACTTATAATTTGTATTAGAATAGATGTAATTTTCTGCTACTTTCACTTTGCTTGACTGAAAGTTTTGAGTCGTTTTGAGTAAGTTTTTGGTTTTGTTTTGCTTTGGTCTCACTAGGTAGTGCAGTGAATTCAGGGAATTCATGATTACCCAGAATGCATGGTAATCATCCTGCCTCATCCACCTGAGTCCTGGGGTTAAATGCATGGACCACCATGTGTAGTCTTGCATAGATTTTTTTTTTTTTTTTTGAGTCTGGTATCCTATTTTTCAGAGGGATAGATTTCATGTTAATTATATTTAAACATGATTCCCTTCAATTTTACACATGAAAATGCTAATGTTGGGCTGGGGATTTAGCTCAGTGGCCTAAGTGTCTGCCTGGCAAGTGCAAGGTCGTGAGTTCAATCCCTGGTACAAAAAAAAAATGCTAATGTTGTGTTTATCCAGCATAATAAGCACAATGTTTATCATTATTTATTATCATTCTCTGAAAATATTCTACAACCCCGATGTCAGCAAGGCATGATCTTTGTCTTCTCTGTCGACATGGCAAGTGGGTTTGTATTCATTCACCAAGGCCTGTTTGCTCACCATGGCTGTACTTTACATGCACTACCAGTAATTCATATAATCCTTAAGAACACTGTTATGTAGGTACTAACGCCATCACTCCATTTTAGACACAAGGACACCATGATGGGGAGAATTGCTCTACCCCAAATAAGGAGGCACCATTGCAAGCATTCCAAGCCATGCAGCCCAGCCTTTGACTCAGGTTGGCTGCCTGTGTAGGCAGACGGGGAGGGAGAGGATATGTACATCTGTGTGTGTCTGTACATGTGTGGCATGTGTGCACATGCGGCCAGTGTGCAGGATTGGGAAAGAGTTCTGGGATGATACCTGGTCACATTTCATACCTTCCTTTTGCGTCTTCAGTGAAACTTGGCAAGTAGTGATCAGTGACTAAGAGTGAGTATTCTTATGTGGTATGAGGGAGATGGAGATTTTCTGTAGGAATTTTATCATGTGAGCACTAATTACTCTAAAACACTTAAATAATAATTTGAAAGATATTTTCCTTCTGTCTTCAACTCTTGTTTCCCTAAGTGAATGTAAAGTTATCTTTATGCTAATAACTTCTCAATACAAGTCTCCAAGGATGTTTTTTGATTCTGACTCAATAGTTTCTGTTAGAAAAATGAAATCCTTCTAGATACAACATAATGAGTATTATGGCTTGTGTCTAGATGTCACCCCAAAGCCTCAGCATGGTCGTATAGGTGGGGCTTTTTCAGAGGTGGCTGGATCTAGAGTGTGTAATGCTAGAGTTGATTCATGGTGCAGTGCTAGGATCCAGGGCACTAGGATTAAGGTTGTGAGTGCTACCCACCCTAAGTAGCCTGGATAAGATATAAGAGACAGAAAGAGGCTTGTCTTGCCCTTGCTTGTTGATTTTGCTGTCTTTTGCCACCGTGAACTGCTTCTCTGTGATGCCTGCCTGTCTGCCATGGCTCTTTCCTTGGACAAACCAATGATAGACTGAAACCTCTACAAACTGTGAGCTAAATAAACCTTTCCCCCTTTAATTTTGCTTGTCAAATATTTTGTCTCAGCATCAAGAAAAGTAACTGAGACAATGAAATCAAGAGATTTGTATTAATTACAAAGTATTCCTAGTAGCAATTCTTAAAATTTAACTTGTTTTAGCAGATAACTCCTTTTTGGAGAACCATATACCTAGGAAAAACATGAGAAAAGAAATTAGAAACACCTTAGGGTCTAGTTATTGGATGAGCTCTAATATTAAATCAGTAGAATATAATGTTACTATTAAAATGACATGTATTACATAAGCTTGAAATAATGTATAAATTACAATATAAAACTCTGAAACCTATAACGTGTATGCGTGATTACCTTTAGTGGACAATAAGAAGGGTTAAAAGAAAACATTAATTTTGTAACTGTTTCATTCAGCTTTCTGTCACTGAAACAAAATACCAGAAGAAATTTTTACTTATAAAGCAAAAAGTTTTATTTTGGCTCATGATTTTAAATGTTCTAGTCCAAGATCAAGTGATCCTACTTTGGTCCCCTGGTGAAGGCACCACATCATGCCAGGAACATGGAGCAGAGCACAAACTGCTTACCTCATGATTCAGGAAGTGAAAAGTAAGAGGCAGCGTGTCCTATAGCATACTTGGGTGCACTCTTGAGGATCTGAAGATTCTCACTAAGTCCCAACCCCTAAAGCAGTGATAGAGAGAACCTTTTAAAGATTAAGTGCTCAAACCGTAACCCAACGACCACTTACTCATCACAAAGTTCCAACATTGCAATTAAACCTGAATGCCGTATTGCTGGGACAGCGCTGGGGTGACTTGGCTCACATGTGACAAGGAGGGTTCTACAAGCCCATTGTAACACGTGTGCTGTAGAATTTGCCACCACTGCCCTAAAGTTTCGAGCACTTTCCAATAATGCTGCCCTGGAGGACATTCAACTTCCTAACTGGCAGAGAAGTTCATTGATTTTTGTCTTGGCTGTTCATTTTGGAGGGTACAAATAATTTATTGTTGAGAAAAGCTTGTGTTGTTAAGTTAAAACTGTAACTGCCCTCAGAAAGTTTGAGATGCTGACCATAGAAGTTGAATTCTTAGACCTGTAGTAACTTGAGTTTTCTCATTTGTTCTTCATCTCCTTTCTTTTCAGGAAAATTCTCCCGAAACACAGCTAGAAGTGATCAAATTTCCCAACTTCCACCATGGTCTCAGAAGGCAGAAGAGAGACTGGGTTATCCCTCCCATCAGCTGCCCAGAAAATGAAAAAGGCCCATTTCCTAAAAATCTGGTTCAGGTAGAGAAGAAAATTCTCTTAATTCTCTGGGAGGAATTTGGTAGATAAGGAATGAGGAGTAGAAGAAAAAATGATACATCAAGATCTTTCCTTGCCAATTCTATTTCTTTGTTTTTTTCTTCAGATCAAATCCAACAGGGACAAGGAAACCAAGGTTTTCTACAGCATCACTGGCCAAGGAGCTGACACGCCCCCTGTTGGTGTGTTTATTATTGAAAGAGAAACAGGATGGCTGATGGTAACAAAGCCTCTGGATAGAGAAAAAATTGCCAACTACACTGTGAGTATCTTTGAACTTGTTAACCATAGTACAACATCTGTCCAAAAGTTTTTTGGGCAGTCCATTGGATTCCCCGAACAGATGCTGCAGGCCTGTGAGGAGTTTACGTTGACATCTCTTGACCTATTGATGAGGTGAAATAATAGGAGAACCTGGGACAACTTGACAATAATTTTTTTCCTCATTAAAAATGATAAGGGCTGAGTGCAGTGGCTGCAACCCTGTAATCTCAGTACTCGGGAGGCTGAGGCAGAAGGGTCACTGTGAGTTCAAGGCCAGTCTGAACTGCATACTGAAACCCTGTCCCCTCTAAATAAATAAATAAATAAACAAATAAATAAATAAATAAAACAAAACCCACTGATAAAACTCTTCGTGCATTAACCATAAGTCTGTTTTGGGAACTGGAAGTTCTTTAACTATAGAAAGAGGACAGTGATAATACTGGGGAACCAGAACCATTGCTGGGAGTTGTTAACAATATGGCTTAGGGGAGAGAGAGAGGAATATCTGGAAGAAACACTTGGCTGTAAAATAAGACTGTTTTTAAGCTTCTGTCTTTGTCTCTAGTCCTGATGCCCCCGTCTTCTGTGTGGGAAATGGGATGTCTGGCCTGGTGGGTATCCCTTCAGGCCATGGGTCTTGACTCATCAGGGTTCCATTGAAACCACAGCACTAGGGTCTCACGGTAGGAAGGAGTCGAGGGCAGGGAGCACCCACTCTGCTCTGGAGGGACCCCTTTGCCATGCCTCTTCTTCTTCACAGGGCCCAGGTAACCCTCCCTTCATTCTTCCAGCTCTTATCTCATGCCGTGTCATCAAACGGGAATGCAGTTGAGGATCCCATGGAAATTGTGATCACAGTGACAGATCAGAATGACAACAGGCCTCAGTTCATCAAGGAGGTCTTTGAGGGATCTGTCATGGAAGGCGCTCTTCCAGGTATATCCAGCCACAAGGGCCTGATGCCTAGAAAGACATTTGGATTCTTTGAGCCTCCAGCGAGTTTGGGCTGGAGTTGGGAGCTGAGGTCACTGAAGCTGTAGCTTTATATGGATACAATTGCTTTAGAAGCCACTCTGTGTGTCTGTGTGTATATGGATTATAGTTGGGTGTCACTGTGCCCAGTTCCTGCTTACTAGATGTTCTGAATATTAATCTTCTTTCAGTCATGTGTTATAAATGTTTTCTTCCACCTTGATGCAATGTTTCTAATGATTATTCTTCTCAGTGAAGCTATGGCTGAGAAGTCAGCTGTGGAGAATTCTGGATTTTTTCCTATTTTATATACTATTCAACTCAGTGTAAGAGACATGACAAGATGTTTTAATTAGAGCTTATTATTCACAGCACTACTCTTTCTCTCCAACCCCTACCTAAAAATATGTGTTGAGAACGTTGAGTTCTCTGAACATAGTTCATGATGGAATGGGTTTTTCTGTTTTTGTTTTTTTTTATTGGTACCGGAGATCGAACTCATGACCGCATGCTTGCAGGGCAGGCACTTATGCTGCTGAGCTAAATCCCCAGCCCCCTGAAGTGCCTTTTTTCTTCCCTGGCAATTTGGTGAGATTTCTACAAACTAGAAAATGGGGAATCTGTGACAAAGCTCTCCTGGGCCCCTCCTTTATCACTCAGGGCAGAACAGGGCTGGGAAGTATTGAGCAGTTCCCAAAGTGTAACCATTTAACAAACTTCCTGTTCTCTGATGCTTCCAGGAACCTCCGTGATGCAGGTCTCAGCCACTGACGCAGATGACCCTAATACTTACAACGCTGAGATCGCTTACACTATCCTCAGCCAAGAGCCCACATTGCCTCACAGCCAAATGTTTATCATCAACCGGATCACAGGGGTCATCAATGTGGTCACCACCGGGCTGGACCGAGAGGTCAGGACAAGGGTCAGGAGGATTTAGTGGGAGCTGAAGGCCAATGCTTTTTTGTGAAGTCCCATGGACAGTGTAAAACTCTGCCAAGACCGGTGGTCAGTTAGTGTAGTGGTCTGAGCTTTGCATCTAATATCTGCTCAAATATTCTCTGCCTAGATGCCTAGACAGCCTGGCAATTAAACAGATGGTCCAGTATTCTGAGTCTGTACACTGAAGAGCTTGGGCTGGGTCTGAGGTAGCTATCTATTGGCACTGGTCCTGACGCAAATGTGTCTGATCTATCTGCAGAGTTACCCCACATATACCTTGGTGGTTCAAGCTGCTGACCTTCAAGGTGAAGGCTTAAGCACGACAGCAAAAGCCGTGATCACAGTGACTGACGTCAACGATAATCCTCCCATCTTCAACCCAACCATGGTAATTATGCAGTGCCTTAGAAGGTTTCCAGAGAAGTGTCCTTTGTTGTTGTTCGTCACCTAAGTTATACAACTGCTCATGATTGATCTCTTTGAAAGCTAATCCTCAGACTAGCTTGTGAATGTTATGGTCAGGCAACAATGGGATGAGAGGAAGGCTGAAGTATGTTCTCAGCAATGTATAAAGAAAGAAGTAGCTCCAAGCACAGGAAAAACTGAAAAACAGCAGTAGTAAAGTGTAATGAACCAAATAAGGCCAGGACCTTCTAGGCTGGGGTAAGAATTTTAAGAATTTATTCTGAGTACAACGGGATGTTGTCAAAGGGTTTTAAGTAGAAAGTTTATTTTTATGAAGATTATTGATAGAGTAGAGGTGAGGGCTGGGGGGAAATGATAGTAAAACCTTAGTGTACTTGACTGACAATCATGGTCAGAAACTGGGCCACATGTGTGGAGCAGCGAGGACAGTCACGGCCTTGGAAAGCTGCTTCAGTTCCTGATGGAAGAGGGTACTCCTGAGCACTAGTGCCCCACTGACAGGAGATGATGCTGTGCTCCGAGCACGGGGCCTCCTTCCGGACTCATCCCCATCACCTGAGCTCTTGTCATAGCTGCTTCAGGCTTGGGTTTGCACTGGGTTCCTTTAGCCTCTGAGACCTTCCTGAGTCAGGGTGTTCTCTTTGCTTTGCAGTACCAAGGTCAAGTGCCTGAGAATGAGGCCGATGCAGTCATTACTACGCTCAAAGTGACTGATGATGATGTCCCCAACACCCCAGCGTGGCAGGCCGTGTACACTATATTGAATGATCCTGACAAGCAATTCATTGTTACCACAGACCCAATAACCAATAACGGCATTCTGAAAACAACTAAGGTTTGTATGTGCTTGGCAAGATGCCAAACATTACACCCCAGCTGCTAGGGTGTCCCCGTCCCAGCGTCAGATTAGCACCGGAGGAGTAGAGGAGGGGCAGCTTTCCCAGACTGCGGTGGACTCACCTGGTGGGGTTTGCAGGACTTTACTCAAATTGAACCCAAAGTACCGCGCGTGCTTTAATAGGCTCTTTCCCAGGGACATTTTGCCTTCCCCAATTCTTTCCCCATTTTGCAAATGAGAGGAAACATGGTTTACTGGCTTTGGCTACTTCGCTGGACTATTTTAGAAGTGGTGTAAGTGTAACTTCTTTGAAAAACATCATGGAAACTGGAAAACTAAGACAGTGGGCGAGTCATTGCAGTTAGTTTGGGTTAATGGCTCCAGAGCTTTGACTTCCTCTTTAGCAAGTGAGTGGATGTTTGAGGACCACTGGTGTGTTACCAACCCAAACCAGTAGTTAAGGATTTAATTTTTTTAATTAACCTGAAATGTTTGTTTGTTTGTTTGTTTGTGGTATGGTACTGGGAGCAAACTCAGCGCCCTTGCTGTGTTAGGCAAGTGCTCTATTATTGAGCCACACCCTGCCTCCAGCTCTTTGTATTTTGTTTTGTTTTTGACTTTTTTGATGCAAAGTCTTTATGTAGTTCAAGATGGACTTGAACTCATTATGTAGCCCAGGCTGGCTGTACTTAGTGTGTAGCTCAGGGTGGCCTCTACTTCGCAATGGTCCTCCCGCTTCAGCCTTCTGGTGCTGGGATTACAGGTGTGTGCCACCACTGCTGGTTTGTATTTTTATTTTATTTTATTTTATTTTATTTTACTTTATTTATTTATTTATTTATTTATAATATTGGGGATTGATCTCAGGACCTTGTGCTTGCCATGTATTTTATTTTTTAACCTTACTTTTTCTGCTCTCTAGGGCTTGAATTTTGAGGCCAAGCAGCAATACATTCTATATGTGACAGCAACGAATGCAGTCCCTTTTGAAGTGATTCTTCAGACCTCCACAGCCACTGTCACTGTAGATGTGCTGGACATCAATGAAGCCCCCATCTTTGTGCCCCCTGATAAAAGAGTAGATGTACCAGAAGACCTTCAGGTGGGCTTGGAAATCACATCCTACACCGCTCAGGAGCCAGACACATTTATGGAACAGAAAATTACGTAAGTGTGACAGTTCCTTGACTAACCTGCAGCAAATGGGTATTGTTATACATTTATATAATCTTTCTGCCTGTCCATGCATCCATCCATCCATTCATCTGATCTATCACAGACATGTGTCAATGACAAGGATACATTCTGAGAAATGTGTCCTTGGTCAATTTTATCATGCAAACTAAAATGGCTACACCACCACTGGGCAGCATAATCTTATCAACCACTGTCATGGATACTGTTTGTTGTTGACCAAAATGTTGTTATAAAGCCCTTGACTGCATTTAGTTCACTGAATTATACCATCATTGGGTTCTGCAAGTATTCCCTCCCTCCCTCTCCCTTCTTTTCCTCCTCTACATTTTATCTATATCCCCACATCTTTTCCCTTCCTTCCATTGTTGGCCATGCTAGGTTTAATGTAATTTCTCTCTTTGAATTCTTGCTGTATAGTTGGGATGTGATTTGGGGTTTTGTTGTTTGAGATGGAGGCTCATTTTGTTGCCCAGGCTGACTGTGAACACCTGGGTTCAAGTGATCCTCCTGCCTCTCAGCTCCTAAGTATGCCCTACTGTGCCCAGCAATAGGAACGTATTTTAAGTCACCTAAGTGGTGTTCTTTTTAGACTTGAGGGCACCTCTATAATGTCAATTCTAGCCAAAGATGTAAGGTCTGGTATAATGTTTCCATTTCATTTCATTTCATTATCTGTCCCTATCTGTCTCTCTCCCTATCCCTTTTGTATTTGTAATAAAAGTTTGAAAGAATGGTGAAAAGCCAAAGACAATTGTATAAAGTGTTGTTCAGTAATGAAGCCTTGGATTGGGTGGTGTCCAGCCTGGGTTGCCAACCTAGTTTACAATAGTGAAATAGGTAGTTTAAAGCATCTTCTAGTTAGGCAAATTTGAGGGCCAGGCCTTAATAGTATTTAAAGAGAACGTTATCCCAGAACAAAGACCACCACATGCAGATCATTGCTTTGCATTTCTAAGAAAGTGAGGACAAGACCATAGCTTTCCAGAGCTCGCTCTTCCTCACATTTCTTAACTTCCTTTTCTGAGCCTTCCCATGACCCTGACAGATAAATGGGCAGTATATTTCTGATTTCCATGCCTTTTTGTTTCCTCTGATTATCTCTAATAAGGTGTGACTTAATAGGATTCTCTGCCATTGCAAATAAAGCTTTTTTTTTTCCCCCTCTGTTAAATCTATAAGGAGATTTACCTTCCTTGCCTTTTACCCTTAGATAACAACAGTGCAACCCATTTCCATATCGGTGTATCTCTCTAAGTCTCTGGATGTTAATGACCATAGATGGGGATATTGCCACCTTTGAGAACTACTGTAACTTTGGAGGAACTAGTCTTGTGCAGCCTGCTTTTACAAACAAATAAGAATTGCCAGCAGGGCTTTTATATAGCTCAGTGACATAGTGTCTGCCTGACAAGCATGAGGTTGTGAATTCAATTCCTGTACTCCCCCAAAAAAGAATTACCAAGTGCAGCAATTACTATTACAGCTACTACACACAGTAATAATAAGCATTGCTTGGGAGAAAAATTACTCTGGGGCTAAATTCATTAGGTGAAGTTAGGCACGTCGATAAGCCTAGACCTCAAGAGGATGAGGCTGGAGGGTCACCAAGGACGGTTTGGCTACATAATGAGTTAGCTGGGCTGGGGATTTAGCTCAGTGGCTTAAGTGCCTGCCTGGCAAGCTCGAGGTCATGAGTTCAATCCCCGGTACCAAAAAAAAAAAAACAAACAAACATAATGAGTTAGCTAAGAGTACATAGCAAGACCCTGTCAAGGAAGGAAGGAAAGGCAAGAGAAGAAAAGGGAAGGAAGAGAGAGAAAGGGACAGTTAGTGGGTGAACAAAATACTTTTAAATTATCCCCTGCCAGGTTATAGGTTAATTAAAAGGGGTGGGGGAGGTGGTCTTTTCTTATCCAAGTGGTAAATGTTAACATTACAAAAAGAAAAAAGAAAAAAAAAGAACAGACCAATGCCATGTGCCTCCTGATACAATATACCAAGGAGGATACTCACACCATCCCCCAAAGGATAACTTGGATCTAATTGCGAAGGAACAATCAGACAAAACCACAGTTGAGGACCTTTGTAAAACAACTGGCTTGTACATTCTTAGAATGTTAGGGTCAAGAAAGAAAAGTCAGGGAATGGTTTCAAATTAATGGGAACTAGAGACATGCCAACTAAATGTCAAGCATGATCCATTACATCATTGGAGAGCAATCTGAGTACCATGTCGTTCTCTTCAAAGACTTCGATTACCTCTATGTGTGTGTGTCAACAGACAGCTTGAGAGTAAATGTGGGAAAATAGTAACAAAAAAGGGTAAGTGTATGGGAAGGATTGGATGTATGGTTATCATACTATTCTGGCAACTTTTGCATAAGGTTGATAAACTTCAAACTAAGAATGCTGGGCCAAGCATGGTGGCACATACCTATAATCCCAGCACTCAGGAGGCTGAGGTGGGAGGATCTTGAGTTCAAGGCTGACCTGGACTGCATAGTGAGACCTCACCTCAAAAAATAAAAAACTTAAAATATTAAGAGTAGGTGCAGTGGTATATGGCTAAAAAATCCCACCTACTCCAGAGGCAGAGACAGAAGGGTGGCAAGTTTGAGACCAACACGAGAAGACCCTGTCTCAAAAATTTAAAAAAAGGAAAAATAAATTTTTTTTAAAGGACTGGGTGTGCCACTCAGTGGTACAGCACTTGCCCAGCATGTGTGAGGCTCCCTGGTTTCAATCTCCAATACCCCCCAAAACCAAACAGAAAACCCCAAACAACACTAGAAGTAACTACACAAAGGAACAGAAACCTCAGCCTTCTGCAGCTCCTTGCTGGTTGCTATTTGGTACCATCCTAAGCCAGAGCTTTCACCTTTTCAGGTACCGGATTTTGAGGGACCCTGCCAACTGGTTGGAGATTAACCCAGACAATGGTGCCATTACCACTCGTGCTGAGCTGGACAGAGAGGCCACTGAGTATGTGAAGAACAGCACGTACATAGCCCTCATCATCGCCACCGACAACGGTAGGGACTTCTGTGGCCTGGGCTGCCTCAGCCTCCTGTTCGACTTGACTCCTCTGCCCCTGACCTATTGGAGACCTGTGTTCTGTCCTTTTTAATGTTTAAGTGAAGGCATTTTCAGTGTTAAGCAGCTCAGTGCCCAGAATAATTTGGATCAAGCTGAAGTTCCTTTCCGCCTGTCCTTCTCTACACCTGAACTCTGCTCGTTCCGCACAGGAGCCTGGGTTTCTATCCCAGGTCCATGATTTAATATCTGTGTGACCTTGGGCTTGCTACTTGACTTTTATATCCATCAATTCCTTTATCTGATTAAATGATAATACAAACGGGATTAAATGAGTTAATTTAGTCGGGTATGGTGGTACATGCCTATAATCTCAGCACGTAGGTAGCTGAGGCAGGGGGATCATTGCAAGTTTGAGACCAGCCTGGGCTACAAAATGAGCTCCAGGTCAGCCTGAACTCCATAGTGAGACCCTGTCTCAAAAAGACAATCAATCAATCAATAAGTTAATTTATACAAATGTACCTAGGATAGTATCCACCTCATGCACTATAAGGGCTGTCCTTTTCATCATCATCATCATCATCAAGCCTGAATCCTTCCAGGCTTTCTGTGTAGTTGAACACATTTAGATAGCTACAGAAATACGTTCATTGACAGATAAATGGATAAAGGAAATGTGCTATTTATACACAGTGGAGTACTATACAGTAAAGGATAAACTCATTTGTAGGAAGAACATTTTATTTGGGGATATAAATCAAGCACATAAGCTTAAATATTGCATGGTTTCTCTTATATGAAAAACCCAAAGTGTGACTACAATAAAGAGCAAAACAGAAGATAGGTAATAGAAAACAGGCAGATAGAGCTTTTGCAAATGGGAAAGGGACCAAGAGATGGAAGGAGACGTAAAAAGAAAACAAGAAAATAACTTTAAGATATATTGTGTACATGTACCAAATCCCGAAGGTAAATATAACTATTGTGTACTGCAAATATGTACTAACAAAAAATTTTAAAAAGGATTATAACTTTATTATATTAGTTTGTAGAATTTTTATCTAGTTTTATTATCAATAATATACATAATACATATTATATATTTGTTTATTTAATTTTTGTACCAAGGATCAAATTCACAACCTTTCACTTGCCAAGCAGGCACTTATGCCACTGAGCTAAATCCCCAGCCCTTATATGTTGTTTAAATGTAAATTTTTGGTGCTGGGTTTATGCTTATAGTGTTTGCTTAGCATATACAAATGCCTTAGGTTTAACTCCCAACACCGTAAAAATAAAATCAAATACATTTTTTAAAAATTTCTAATTCCGGCCAGGGATTTAGCTCAGCAGCATAAGTTCCTGCCTGGCAAGTGCGTGGTTGTGAGTTCGATCTCTGGTACCCAAGAACAAAAAAAAAAATCCTCCAGTACTATGGATCAAAACTATAGGCTCTACCCCTGACCTACGTCCCCAGCCTTTCTTATTTTATATTTTGAAGCCCAGCCTTTCTAAGTCACCTTGGTAGAATTTGAACTTGTGATCTTCCTGCCCTGTCTTCCCACAGTACTGGGATTGGTATGTACTACTATGCCCAGCCCTGCCTCCAGGTGTTTTTTTTTTTTTTTTTACATTATGTCTTTAAGATAGAGACTGGGGGGCTGGGAATACAGCTTAGTGGCACAGCACCTGCCTGGCAAACATGAGTTCAATTCCTGGTATCAAAAAAAGCTAGTGATTGGGGCTGGAGATACAGCTCAGTGGTCCACTTGCCTAAGCGTGTGTGAGGCCCTCAGTTGGATCCCCATGAGCACTGCCCCACCCCCCAGGCATGCACATCACCATTGCACATGGTTGGCCTATCTTTTTAATCAAGATGTTGTCTGGTCACAGGATAAGTTAACCATTCACATATTTGAGTGAGTGCCAAGTATATACCTCTTTTCACAAGTATTTCCCTGATGCTGGTCATTGTTGTCCATGCCTGTAATCTCACCACTTGAGAGGCTGAGACAGGAGGATTGTCACGAATTCAAGGCTAGCCTGGGCTACAAAGTGAAACCCTGTCTCTAAATCTCTACATAAATAAACAAATATTTCCCTGAATAGATTTTTGAAAGTAGAATTATTTCTTGTTTTGTTTTGTTTTTGTTTTTTGAGACCAAACCTTGCTATGTAGTTCAGACTGACCTTGAATTTACTATGTAGTCCAGGCTGGCCTCCTGCCTCAGCCTCCTGAGTTCTGGGACTATAGGCAGAATTACTTTTTTTTCCCCTTCCCTTTTCTGGTGCAGAGGATTGAACCTAGGGCCTTGTATGTGCTAGGCAAGCACTACTCTACCACAGAGCCACAAAAAAACAAAAACAAAAACAAAACACCTCATTTGTTAAAAACTATAATTTTTTAAAAAGGTTTAAAGACATGTCAGCTTTGTCATTCTGGCATGGTGTTTACAGGTTTAAGAAACCTTCCTGTTGTTGCTTCCCTATCACACACTAGTATTGAAGATAATGATTTCTCGAGTGTTCTATCTTCTCTACCTCCATGTGCTGGCTCCTGTCAGGGTTTAAAAGAAATATGGGGTGGGGATGGGGCCCAGGCCCAGGGTGGGTTCATTGATGATCCCAGACAAGCTTTGGTCTGCTGGGCACTAAGGAGAAGTCGTTCATGTTCCCGGGCTGTGACATTTCCTCTGTATTTTCTCCCAGGTTCTCCAATCGCCACCGGAACAGGAACCCTCTTCCTGCATCTCTCCGACGTGAATGACAATGGCCCCGTACCAGAACCCCGAAGCATGCACTTCTGCCAAAGGGATCCGCAACCTCATACCATAAACATCATGGATCCAGATCTGCCCCCCAACACTTCCCCCTTCACGGCCGAACTCATACATGGGGCGAGTGTCAATTGGACCATTGAGTACAAAAACGCAGGTGAGACTCCAGCTGTCTTCTGAGTCTGGGCTCTGCCTGCTGTGTTCTCCTTCTGTTTATCCCACTTCTGAATTTTCCTTCCAGTTCCACATGCCACCTGTCTTCAGTGTTTGTTCCTCGTGCCTTTTATATTTGCGGCGGTGCACCAAAAGTCCCTTTCCTTTCCTGGTGTTCACTGGATGACGTACTGCCCACCAGTCTAAACCTCACACCAGCTCTTGTTTCTCCTCTCAGCTTTGGCATGTCTTCAGTTCCTTCACAGTTTTAGTGTAGGATGAGCTTTTCTTCCCCACTCTCCTGGTTTCATCATTTGTTTTGTTTTCTTTAGCCCAAGACATTCTCATCTTGAAGCCAAAGAAAACCATAGAGGTGGGTGACTACAAAATCAATCTCAAGCTCATAGATAACCAGAACAAAGACCAAGTGACCACCTTGGATATCGGCGTGTGTGACTGTGAAGGCACCGTCAACAACTGTGTGAGGGCAAATTACGCGGAAGCAGGGCTGCAGGTTCCTGCCATCCTGGGCATTCTTGGAGGAATCCTTGCTTTGCTAAGTAAGTATAAATGGCAGGTGTTTTGGCTTGGACTTCTGAAGTAGAGGAGCTTTACTTGCTAGAGATGACTTTTAGTTGGGGTTTAAGTTAAATAGATGTAATAAAGAGAGTCTTTCCTAATGAACATTTGAGAAGTATGTAGTCCAAGACTGGGAGGCACCCTACTCCATCACCTGTGCTTCTCAGTAAACCCTGAATTCTGACAAAGGGCTTCAGATTCTGTGCTTTTAACCAGCTTCCAAGCTATGCTGATGTTGTTCCCTGGCCCACCCGTGAGTGCTGGCCTCATCAGCAGTCAAAGCTTGTGGTGGCACACGCCTATAATCCCAGCACTCAGGAGGCCGAGGCAGGAGGTTCACTGTGAGTTTGAGGCCAACCTGGGATACATAGTGAGTTCAAGATCAACCTGAACTACATAGAAAGACCCTGCCTCAAAAAACAGTCAAACATAGCTACACCAAGCTGTAAGGCAGCCTGGACACTCCTGCTCTCCCCTGGATGACCATGCATCCAATGAAAACTTGGTGGGCAGCAGGAATGGAGTGTGTTGTGAGCAGTGTCAACAACTAAAAGGATAAGAAAGAAAAGAGGTGCTGGAGAAGTGACAGTTTCTGCCATCCTCTGAAACTGACGTCTCCTGAGCCTGCCTATAGAGTGAGCCCCAACGTTGATGCAGATACTGTTATAGTTTCTAAAAGCAAGCAGTGGTGAGTCACTTAGACGTCTTAAGAGATGCTTCCTATTTAATTAGACTGGGAGGTCAGGTTGCACGTGCAGTCAGGGAGTGCTGTTCATGAGTTTCGTGAAAAGATGTAGGTGGCAGCCCCAAGGGCGCTGGTAGAAACTGAGATAGGGAGAAGGTTATTCTCGAGGGTTCCCACACTACTGAAGACACAGAAAGAAGCCTGAATGGTTTCTGTGTGTGGCAGAAAGAAGGCCGTGCAAAGTGGAAGGTGAGTGTCAGAGGGAGCAGTGGGGACAACTCTGGGCCTGCTGTGTAGTTTGAACACAGGTGCTAGTGACTCTCAAGTCTGCCTCAGTAGATGAGGGTATGCCTTCTACCTTTAGCATACTTTTGCTGGGTGTGCGCCACTCCTTTCTGCTAAGGTCTTCAAAAAGTCGAAGAGGAAAAAGATACTATTGAGAATTCGGTGAGCTTACTGGATTTTTATTCTTCAGCTTTTATATAACTTCATTACCATGGTATTAGGTTAATACCTAATCACATTGTCTGTTGTCATTTTGGGTGTAGTGACAAACCCTCCTTGCCCACATCCTGGTCACGTTATGTTTGAATGGGCTGGCTGGCTGGCTGGCTGGCTGGCTGGCTTGGAGACAGGGTATCATTTTGTAGCTCAGATTGGCCTTGAACGGACTGTGAGCCCAGGCTGGCCTCAAACTCATGGTGAGCTTCCCACCTCAGATGCCTGAGAACTGGGATTACAGGCATGTTCTGCCTTGCCCAGCTCTGGTCTGCTTTTGAGATAGTAAGTCCTAATACTTTCCCAGGACTCTGTGGATCATCCTAGGAATTACAGTTAGACTTTTAAGTCTTTAAAATAGAATTACCCAATTTTGCTATGAGTATATTTCATGAAACATGATGGTCATGATTTGGGAGGATTTAAGTGAAATTTAAAGCAGAAATAGTACCAAGATTCAGGTGTCCAATTTCTTGTTGTTTCAGGGTAAAAATGTACTAGAGAAACACTGGGGATCTGAAGGTTTTTATGCCTTTCATCCTTATTTGCTTGCTGATTCTTACCTTGTACCTGGCTTTGTGTCAGGTCCTGGGAGTACTGGAGTTTTGGTACAGCTTCCTTTGGAAGTGTCCCCTTGCAAACCGTAACCTGGCCTCTCCTCAGTCATACCAAGCACCCTCTTGTCCCCCACTCTTTCCCCAAGCTGATACACTTTGCTTCAGATTTTGGGGAAATGATTGGTCTGGGGAAGAGGGTTTGTTTTGTTTTGTTTTGTTTGGAGGGGAAGGGTTCAGATGTCTGACAGCGTAACCCAGATGGGCCTTGAACGCTCTATCATCCTGCCTCAGCCTCCCAAGTGCCAGGATTATGGGTGTGAGCTACCATGCCCAGCTCAACAATGATTAGTTTTAAGATTGATCCGAAATTTAAAGACCTCACTTAAATTCCTGAATCATTGTCTGCTATGTTGTACTACATGTATTAACTTCAGGGGAGGTGATTCATATAGACTGATTGCCAGCTTTTTCAAGACCGCCCATGGCTGTCTACCTGCCACTCATGTAGCGTGCAGGGCAGTGGTCTGTGGCGGCTGCTTCCTCTGGCTTTCCTTGCCTGTCACTCATGACTCGTGCTCTCTCTCCTCTACTTCAGTTCTGATTCTGCTGCTCCTACTGTTTGTTCGGAGGAAAAAGGCAGTCAAAGAGCCCTTACTGCCCCCAGAAGATGACACACGGGACAATGTTTATTACTATGATGAAGAAGGCGGTGGAGAAGAGGACCAGGTGGGTTTCAAAACATAAAACAGCTCAGCGGTGACCCATTTGAAACAAGTAATGGTGAGGAGAAAGCAGACGTTTGAAAGAGGTTGCTGTCACTCTATTGTTTTTTTTTT
>PVJX010018037.1:0-37285 GCA_004027295.1 Dolichotis patagonum
TAAATTGGCTGGGGGAGAGGACAGGGGTTATATCTTTTCTGTGAGAATCAGCATCCTCCTCACCATCTTGAAACTCACCTAATCAGCCTGGGTCTACACACCAGCATGGCACCTCCCTGTAGCACCTGCCTGGCGCTGCCTGTGCCAAAGCAGGCTGCGCACATCTCCCGGGCTCCACAAGCAAATCCACCTGACCCGAAAAACTGGCCCGAACCCTGACCAGTACCACCTTCGGGCCACAGTCGAGCTGCGGTGCACAAGAAGCACTCGCTACACTTCACGTCAACCGCCCCCGCCAGCAACAGACGCCTCTGAGTGAGCACAGGGATAAAGGCACCCGGGTGGCTCCCCAGGAGGGAGAAGAAGGAGCTGATGAGAAGGAAAGGGAGCGTAATGAGCAAGGCCTGTGACGGGCTCTGCAGGGAGAAAACGCCTTAGGAGCCATGCGGGGAAATGAGAAGCAAGGTGAGGAGAAGGAGGACACACCAGGAGCAACTAGGAAAGAAAGCGGAAGGGCTGAGGGTCGGAACAAACGTTAATCCACGAAGGAAAGAGAGACAGGAGCTGAGCCAGGAGTCACGGAAAGAACCGAAATGCGCGGGTCTCAGAAGGGTTGTGCTGAAATCTCCTGAACCTTCCTGATCGGCAAAATGAAATCCAAGTGCCAGGGGTCAGAAACCACCACAGGGCTGAAAACAAGACGTGACTGGTGCTCAATGTGTGGTTCTTCTTTGCTAATTGATTTAAAAATTCAAACTAATTGTTCTCTTAAAACTATAAAATCATATAATCTACTTGTATTTACAAACGTTCTACCGTGTGGAGTGTGTGGGTCTAAATCACTGCACAGGCTGCATCCGCACAGCCCTGGTGACTGTTCAGCTGGCCCTGAAGCTTCATCCTAGCAAGAAGATTCATTAAACCCCACCCCCAAGTGCGACAAGCCATGAGGATATTAGAGAATTAATGATCGCACAGTGACGCAAACCAAGAGTCTCCCTGGGTCTTCTCGTCCTTACCATCGGCTTAGCCACGCCACAGGTGTTCTGGGAAAACAGCCTACAGCTGTCCTTTCATTTTTTTCTGACAAAGGAAAATATAAATAAGAAAGAATAATACAATTTTGTCAATACCCATATGTGTTGTTAGCTGTATTATTTACTCCTTACCTAGAATTAATTGCCATCTCAAATGGATTACATCCCTGGGTTATACTCTCAGTGTGGCAAATGTGCTATGGGTAATATGTGATGAGCCCTTGAACCTTTCAAATGTTATCCATAGGAGACGAGGGTGCCGTGAACCGTTTATACTGCTGCTTGTCACTGACCGGCCCCTTCGATATGGAAGAATCACTAAAAACCTTAGCCACCCAAGAGCCACATTTTCTTAGCCAGCTCAATTCTACAAACTTGCTCACAGTTTTCATGAGCTCTTTTCTCACAGTCTTTTATTTTATTCCTTTTGCACAGCTATCTAATATAAAAGTTGGGAATTTCTAGAAAACCCGTGCAGGATGTAAGGATTAATGAACGTGTTCTTCTCTCTTAGGAACCCATCCAGGTAAACGTGAGTGCTGCAGGCACAGCCCTCCCCCCACCTTGAGGACTGGACACTAAAGCCAGTGTCCTGCTGGCCAAAAGGCGCCGGTCACCCCAGGACACACACCGCTGCTCTGGGTGACTTTCCCAGGATGGCTCACACTGATTCTGCTCTATCACCAGACGGAAGACTTCTCCTGGCTGATTATTCTGCTCTTGAATGCACCATAGTCACAGGAAGAGTCCCGGGAAGAATGTGGACCAGGAAGGTAGGTGAATACCATCAGCTCACCAGTGAGATGAAACCAACACTAATTCTTGGTCTACTTTTCCTATCAAACTCTTTTCTTTTTATTCATATTTTTAAGATAAATATGTTGTTATGTTGTTTGGTAATCTATTTTATTTAATTACTAATATAACAAAAAGGTATTCTATGCTATTATAATTTCTGTACTTTGTTATTTTTGCATTGTATAATTTATATAAACAATCACATAGTTAAGTTGTTTGACAGCACTTTTTACCAAAAAAAAGAGCGAAACACTAGTAATCTAGGATTTTCAGGGAATAAGCTGCTCTAAATATATTGCCACTCCACTAAAACCAAAAATGTCACTGAGCAGAAATTTATAGACTTTAGTACACCTCAACCTCAGTGGAAGAGGCAGATGCCCCTGAAGAGGTGACAGAGAGATGGTTCCTCACCATAAGGAAACCTGTGGAGCAGGCTGTTGGGTGGAAAAGTTCATTCAGCTATGGCTGTTGGTGGCTCCAGCCCAGGTTTGGTGAGCATCTCTGGACCGCATCGCACTGCACCCCACTGCATGGCAGTGGTGGGGCCAAAGACCTCATCTCAACAGGAAGCCAGAGTGTGTGGTCCAGATGGGGATTCCCATCACAGTGCTCCTCCTAGAGACTTCACCTGAAGACTCACGTTCCTTGGGAAGGTGGTGCTGTCGCTGTCATGGCCTGAGCACCTCCTCCAAGCCTCCCTGTCAAAGGCCACCACCTCCAACATCACCCCACCGAAAGCCATACTGACATGGGGACAATGAGGAACAGACCACATCCATATCAGAGCAAAAGTCCTGAGCCTAGAGAACCACGTCTGTGTGAATCCTCATGAACAATGTCCTCTGCTTCTTACCTACATTGAGTTGCATAGTGCTTATAAAAATATGTAGGTCAGTATTAAATATTTATGCTATTGTAGGAAAGGAAATCAAGATGTGGAGAAATGAAATAACTTACCATGTACTACTTGATTGTAAAATTGTAAAGTAAGGACTCAAACCCAATTCTTTTCATTCCAAAATGATTCTAAAGACTGTCAAAGATTTCAAACTTCTTCTTGCATCTAGCTGAAGCATTATAATCCAGGACAATGTTACAAAATCATCCTCTCAGCCACAAAGCACTGAAGATGGTATGCCATTAAAATGGAAAACATTATATCCAATAAATAGATTGCAGGACTCTCTAAGATTATAATGTGCTAATGTGCTTCATAAATATCCCCAAAGAACATTTCTGTAAATACCTGCACCTCCACGGTGACACTGTGTCACAGAACACCTCCTTAGACTCCTTGCACAAACTTAAGAAGACACAGCCAAGGCAGAAGGGAGGCTCAACTATCTTAAGTCTTTGAATCCACTGCTCATTTAATTAATCTGTGTTAAACAAACACAGATTAAAATAGGAACTTTGGAAAAATTTACTGTTTATTGATAATATATAACTATTATCTTTTGATCACATAGAAGAGTACCTTGGAAAAAGATAGACAGATATTTCAGGAGTAGCTACAGACTATATCTGCAAACTTAACGTTTAATCAGATAAAACTATATATTCACAGAACATACTCATATACTCATCTGATATATACTATATAATATGTTATGTATGTAAAATGAAAGATACCTTTCTGAATTTGGAACAAAATCATGCATGACAGATCAGAACACTGAGATTTAATGCTCTGTCCTAAGTGATTCTTGTAACACAATATATTCTTGTAACACAAAATATCATAGTCATGCTTTATAAATGAAAAATTAAAGAATCCCCAAAGCAATTCAAGTTTCCACCCACATAAATTTCACAGTAGCCAATTTTAAAATAGCTCAATCTATCTGTAGTTTGTTAAAATATTTTAACATAATAACACCATTTTAGAAAAACGAAATAAGAATGCCATTATGCAGCACATGCATCCAACTGTGCCCCTTGGAGGAGTGGTTCCCCACCTTGCCTTCGCCATGTGCTGCCACACAAGGTGCCCAGTTAGCTTGTGCTCTTATCCACGACCAGAGGGGACTCAGATATGGCCTGCTTCTTAAACCAGCTGACGACTTGTCACTGTCTGCCTTCTTGTTCAGGGTCCTTTGTACAGAAGCACCCCCATACCAGCTCCATGCTATTACATCATCTGAGGGTTCTTGCTCAATTCATACAGAAATCACAAATTGGCAAAGTGCAACTCTGTTGGCATTAACAGCCCTGGACTCTGAGTGCAACAGCTATTGGCTCTTTCAGTGCTAACAGCCCTCCTTGCTGCTCAAAAATCAGCTACCAGGAGGCCTTGCAAAGGCCTTTGGTTCTTCCAGGAACCGAAGTTGCTTGCTATTCTTTATTGTTCTTCATCTGCTCCCACTGTTAACTGCCTCCAGGGCTACGGGCCCTAGCTGCTCTCAGAATGCAGCCCCAGAGGACTTTGCTGTTGTCGGTGGCTAGTGCTCCAGCTCAGTGTGTTCAAGATAGAAGCTGTGACCAGCAAGACTTTAGCATCCAGAAGGATGCTATGCTGCAGCGCAAAGAGGAACAGCACACAGGCTGAACTCACTAAAGGTATGGGGGTGCTGCTTATTCAGGAATAATGGGGCCATGCATGTACAGTGCTTAGTGCTCAGTAAACCTTGAACGAAGGGGATGCAGAGGGAGACCATCCAGAGAGGCCGTGGGTGTGGTCACCCTGGAACGTCAGCAGTTGAAGTCAAAGCCAAGGACCTCCCAGAGTGGCAATGGGGTGGCTGATAAAGTTGGGCGGGCTGCAAGGTGTTTGGGGCAGCCGTGGAGTAAAAGTGCATTTGAGGAATAGCAGGCCTGTCTTAATAGAAATCCCACTCTTGGTAACATGTCGCCATCGAGGTCTATGAGTAGAAATTTTGCTAAACAATTTATTTGTATCATTTTACTACTTCAAACAGCTCGACAAAGTGATGCATTAAAAATTATTTCCAATTTTACAGATGATAAAATTTATGCTAGGGTAGATTATCTGTTTCCTGAGGAGGCAGGCCTGGGATTGGAAACCAGGCTGCCTGACTACAAAGTCCTTTTATTTAGTTCACCTCACGCCATGAAACTCACATTTAGTTGCTTGTTTCATAAAGTAATTATTATAACATCCTGGTCTTCCTGTTGGAATCATTACAATAATGTTGGACAGTTTAAAAGGATAAATGTATTCTCAGTAAGAGTCTACAGTTTTACCTTAGCAAGCTTCTTCAGACCACAAGACTTCCTTTCATTGAGTTGACCTTTAACTAACCTCCGTTCCTCCATTGGAAATCAAAAGACCATGGCATCTCATGATTTCTTCTTCTACTTTGACATTTCTGCTGTCTCATGGTCTTTACAAAATAGAACTTAAGTTTGATTAACTGCAGCACAAGCTAAACCTCAAATAAAAATCAGCGGGGCATGTATGAACGGCAAAGTAAGCCAGCTCTAATACCCAAAATAGCTTTTCCATAAACCTGAGAGATACTCAGTTTGCAGTTTTTATCTTTGAATAAATTGATTTTAATTCAGAAATTGATAAAGAGGGGAGTTAATCATTTGACTAATTAGGATTTCGGTACAGTTGACATTGTAACATACATTTGAAGGAGTCTAGAGGGTCAGCCTTTCAAAAAGTCAAATTTTTACTGAATATTTGCCACCTCTCCCATTATACACATGGCTTAGAATCCCATGTTTTTAGTTAGCATGCTAGAATATGAATGTGCCTTAATCTAAATATATGTTACCTGGAAACCAAATAACAATTTTTATAGTGGCATAATGTAATGGAAAACTCTGTGGAATAGAATAAGGCATAGGTCAATTATGCCTGATTCTGGAAAGGTCTCCCCAAATGGTCAAGCTGTATAAAACCAAAATGTACCAGAGCTACGTAGCTTAGTCCCAGAGTGCTTAGTACTGTCTCAGGTACTGAGGAAGCAAAATGAAGGCTAGTGATGAGACAGGATACTGCAACCAGAACCCTGAGCTCGCTTATTACTAGCAAGAGCCCTTGTTTTCACTTCCATTAATCTGTGTAAATTAGTGACCACTTAAAACCATGAAACGTTTTCTAACACTTGAAGCTGAGCCCAGGTAGAAAAGTTTCCTTCCCAACCTTAGAAGGAAAGGTCATGAAGGGACACTATACAAAGCCAGTACTGTCACACACACTCGGGCCTCTGTGCAAGGAGACCGAGGAGCCCCGGCCTGTTTCCTCTTATCATCTCATCTGAGAGACGGCTCACCTGCCAATACATTGTGCTCAGCAGTCTGCAGCAAGCTGGTAAATGGCTCTCCAGGATTAATAAGAAAAAGTGTATTACAAATATTAGTGCTTTAGCAACACATAGGATCCTATTTACAAAACAGAATTATAATGATAGCATTCTTTAATGGTTTTAGGGGTTCCTGGTTGGCTCTGCAATTTGGTGAGACCTAAAGATACCATGGTCTCTGCTTCTGCGGGACTAACAGTTCTGTGGGGTACACTGAACTATTTAATCTCATATACCATGTAGCTCCATTTAATTATCCTAATTCACCACTTGTGATACATCAGGAATTTAGTGACTCTGTACATGAAAATTTTGATTTTCTCTGGCAGAGCAGGAATTGTAATGATGCTGGTTGCTTGGTCTGGGCTTGAACAAACTACAGAAAGAAAACCATGAGCTCAAAACATCCACAGGAAGACTAAAGTCTTCTGGCCACGAGGACAAATCACTACAGAAAAATAAGGAGCACAAAGATTGAAATTCCCAGCTCCAGACACAAATAAGAAATTTAAAACCTCCTCAGTGTGTCCTGAAAGAAAATCTCCTCTCTTTCAACCACAAGGCTGAGACTGCAGAAACCCAGGCACAGTCCCTCATACTGTGCTTGGCTGAACTACGATGTAAGTTTAATGCTCAGCCTCGAAGGGCATCTGAAGCAAAGGTGAGGGCACTGGCTGGAAAGGAAGGGGACCCCTTAAAGTGGGATGGAGGATATTCATGGGCTCAGCAACATGGGCTCCCACTCACCAAGGCCGACCTGGCTGCAGCCGCTGATGAATGCCCAGTATGCCGACGGCAGAGGCCAACACTGAGTCCCCGATATAGCACTATTCCCTGGGGAGATGACTGTGACCTGGTGGCAGGTTGATTATATTGGATGATTTCCACCACGGAAGGGGCAGCACTTTGTCCTCACTGGCATAGATATGTATTCTGGATATGGATTTGCCTTCACTGCACATAAAGCTTTTGCCAAAACCACCTTCCACTGACTCACAGAATGCCTTACGCACCATCGTGGAATTCCACATAGCATTGCCTCTGACCAAAGAACACATTTTGCAGCCCAAGAAGTGAGGCAATGGGCTCATGATCATGTAATCCACTGTTCTTGCCATGTTCCTCATGATCCAGAGCAGCTGGATTGATAGAAAGGTGGCATGGTCTTTTAAAGATGCAGTTAAGGCACCAGCTAGGTAGCAATAGCTTGCAGGGCTGGGGTAAAGTACTTCAAAAGGCCATGTATGCTTTGAATCAGCACCCACTATATGGTATGGTGTCTCCTGTAGCCAGGATTCACTGGTCCAGGAATCAAGGGGTGGAAGTAGGAATGGTACTACTCACCACTACCCTTGTGAGCCACTAGCAAAACTTTTGCATCCTGTCCCCACATACTTATGTTTGTTGGCTTAGAAGTCTTAGTTCCAGAGAGGGAAAGGCTCATACCAGGGAGTACCACAATGGTACCATTGAACTGCAAGCCAAGACTTCCCGCTGGTCACTTTGGTCCCCTCATGCCTCTGAGAAAACAAACTAAACAGGGAGTCACAGTGTTGTCAGGGGTCATTGGCCCAGACTGCAAAGGGGAAATTGGATCCCTACTCCACAGTAGAGGAAAGAAAGAATATGCATGGAGTGCAAGAGATCCCTTAGGGTGCTTCTTAGTATTGCCATGCCATTATTAAAATCAGTGGGTACTGGTATTGTTCAGACAATTAAAGGAAGATGTCTTGTGCTCTGGGTAAATGATTTGGGGATGACAATGCGCAATGTATGTACCATTGTTACCCCCTGATTGATGATATACTCTAAAATTTTATTGTAGTTTTTCTTCTTCTTCTTCTTCTTCTTCTTCTTCTTCTTCTTCTTCTTCTTCTTCTTCTTCTTCTTCCACCTCCTCCTCCTCCTCCTCTTTTTGTTTTTTTCTTTATCTGTGAATAAAGTGGATTTATAGAAAAATAAAATAAAATAAAATAATTGGGAAATTAAAATAACAATCCAGGCAGAATGAAAAATGGCCCAGAGCCTCCAGGAATGATGGTACGAGTCACTCCATCAGGGAAAGAACCAAGACCTACTGAGGTGCTTTCTGGAGGCCAAGGGAACACAGGATGGGTAGTGGAAAAAGGTAGTTCTAACTATCAGCTACGACCCCGTGATCAGTTACAGAAAAGAGGATTGTAATTGTACTATTTCTCCCCTAATATAGTTCTAATGTATTATAATGTTGATGGACTTAATCCTGGTCCTTAAGGGTCGCTAAATTGTATTATAATGGTCAAGTTGTGAAATGATAAGAATAAGCATTACCTAAGGAAAATTCACCGTCTATTCTGGTGAGGGAATTAGTGCATTTCCGTTTGTACGCAGGATACTTATAACATGTGGAGCATAATTATAGCATGCCTGTGTGTCTGGAGGCTGATTTAAAGAAATGTGCCTGGTTGCCAAGTTGACAGGGGGTAGACTGCAATGGCTGATGCATTGTGTCAACTTGAGAGGTTTAGAAGTTTAAGTAACTCAGCAGCTCCACACCCTGGGGCCTGGAAGACATGCCCTTCCTGCTCTAGGGTGTTATTCATTGTGTCAGATGGAGTTTAGAAGCTTAACTAACTGATTCAGCAGGGGTTCGGGGTCCTCACTTTATAAACCATCCTCAGCCTGTGCAAGACGAGGGCACGGAGACGGTGTGGGTGCAAATCCCCGCCCAAAGGCTGGTAGCCTGCATACAATAAAAGGGGAAAAGGGACGGACTGCTGGTTCTTCAGGGAGCCCCAGTCTTTGCCTTAAGCTTAGACATCGTCTCCAGGTTTCTGGTAAAGATTGTTCAGCTTCCACCTGGGACTCTTCAGTCTGCTAGGGTAGACTGGACAGCTTTCTGTTGCAGAACCATCAGCCTCCTGATGTGGACTTTCACAGAACACAGCAGTGAGGTTCACGCATTGCCCTGGACCCTTCAGCCTCCAGCGTGCAGACGCCGCCTGCACGCTTCCTCAACCATCGTGAGCCAGTCTTGTGACTTCTTACACATCTGTATATCTTGGGTTATATCTGCTTCTCTAATAAAACCTGACTGGCATGGGATCCTATTTACAAAAGCAATGGTATAGAAATAATCTAGCGATTATTACTTCTCGTGACATTCTTTCCTATAATATCCACTATTGTTGTTTTCATTTTAATCCCAACAATAGTGCCACAAAATGAGATTATGTACCAATGCGTGATTATAAGTCAGCTCTAAAAAGAAGTCACTCATCTCACTGACAAGAAAATGAGTGCAGTTCTGATAGAAATGTTTCTTAACATTTTCTCCTACATTGTAGAGTGAGACTGAAGCAAAACAACAAAGGCATGTATGTTAGGCTAAAGAGGAAGAGTGTTTTCTCAATTTGATGCAGTATTTACAACGTAACAGATACAGACACAGTGTTTTATTAAACTTAATCAGTATTAATATGTTCTTCATTATTGGTTAACCCTTGATAATTAAAGCAGTAATTTGTAGTATCTGTGACATTCATGGTGGGCAGTTTTGAACTACCCATGGAGTGCTAGGAAAAGCAGCAATCACTGTATTGTATTTCCACCTACAGAAATAGCAGGTGTAGATAATACAGTAGAATAGATAGCAGTAACATCCAATAAAATAATTAGAAGGGACAGATCTTTCTGACTACTGTATATGACCTTCAACTCTAACATACTGTGCAACTATTAGATTGTATAAGGTATTTTTTTAAAATAGCTGGAGGAAAGGAGAAGAAAAAAACAGGGAGTATGGTTAAAAAGGGAGTAAAGGTGTGTTCTGTCCCTGCCCTGACTCCACACCAGGAACATACGCACGATGTAGTGCAAACATTAATGAAAAGAAAGAAAAAATAAAAATGTGAGTAAAATAGCTACTGAACGCAACGCTGCTGAAGGGCAGCCCTGGCTTGGGGGGCTGTGACCGGCTCTAGGGACCCGGCCCTGCTCCTCTCCTCTCCTCTCAGCCTCTCCGCTCCTGCTAGCTCTACCCCTGGACTGCAGCATTATTTTGGAAAATCCTTGCTAGGATTCCTTTGGCCTTTAAAATTCCCATCAATGCTTCCTGAGCTCAACTAACTGCTGTTGGGGAGATAACCAGTCAGGCGGGACTGCAGGACAGCAGAGGGAGGAGGAAGTGCGGCCTGTGGCGCTGAGAGGAGGACTAGAGTTGGAGTCAGAAGATCTGAGTCCAGGGCCTGCTGCTTCTGTCCTAAACGCACCTTTTAGGTTCTGCGCCTCAGGATTTTTATCTGTGCCATGCTGGTTCTTGGAGGAGCCCAGCAAGAGGCCAGTTTGCCCTTCTGTTAAGCCGTGCAAACCATTTGGGGCCCAGGAAGACCGAAGCCAATCCTTACCGCCGTGAGCACAGCCACTGGCGAGGGGGCTGAGAAGCAAGAAGGTCCCGCCACCAGAAGCAGCCGGCTGGCTCCGAGGACAGGCGGAGTCGATAGCAACTGAAGTACAAAAGCAACTAAATGCTTGCACTGTTCGATTGATTTTTCAGGCCTAAGGCTGGCAGTCCGAGCATCTATTAGGAGGATGACAGTATGCAATACAGCAAATGTGGGGGATTCCTTCTGTCTTGTTGTTGAAATCCAATATTACTCTCAATGTTTTGATCTGTTCTAATTTATTATTTTGTTTTAGTCAATGCTCTGTTTTGATTGGTTTTATTCTGTTTGTTTTACTGGATTTTACTATATCTGAAAGAATGAACACCTATTGTGAAGATAACAAGATATATTATGGTAGCCACTGTTGATTTCCTATTATCCCACTTCAAAGTTCTGTGCCACTTTCACTGCTTTGTTTTGATTGGTTTCACTCTGTTTTGTTTTGGTGACTTTTATTCTCTGAAAAATAAAAAGATCCATAAATGTAGCTCATAGCACTTACTTCACAAGATTGTTTTTTTAACACTTAAGAAAATATCTGTGAGAAAAAAGAAAGAATTTGTGAATGTGTTTCTTGAGTAAAAATTACGATATAAAACAAATCAACTCATAATACTTTATTCTCACTACTTTTCAAAGACTGATAATATATGCCTAAAAGGTATTTCTGGTTTGGAAAAAATCTCCTATATGCTGAAAAGGCAGATTTGGCTACGGATGATCCCATTACAAGAGATGCCAACAAGCACGTTAGGAGACCAGCATTTCACGTTTACAAAACAGCAGATCAGACACAAAGTAGCTCATGCAACAAAACTCATGCCACAGTTTTCAATTTCTGAGTCTCATTCTGTTGCCCAGTTATATTCTGCTTCACTTGCGAGTATAGAAAAAGGCAGAAAATGGCGCTATTCTGAAGAATCAAGCAAATGACACAAGTTCTGATTCTGCAACGCTTTGCATCTCCTCTTAGAGAGATAGCTATTCCAAGATGAACCAAAATGACTGGCAACACTTCCCTGTGCCGTTCTTTCATTTATTTTTGGTTTTTGTCTTTTAATGTCTACTTCCAATCTTCCCTCTCCTTGGTTCCAACTCCTCAGCCCTCACTGGTCCTCAGACTCCAGCTTTCTGCTCGAGGGCTCCCCCACCCACCAGGCTCCAAACGGGGGGCTTTCAGTTCTGACTTCCCTGTACAGGGAAGTGTAGGGCAGAGGCCTCCACTTCACCTAGACTGGAGAGCAGGGAGGAAGGCAGCCTTCAGCACAGGCTAGAAGTATTTTCTCATGCCGATGGGTGTGCTAACTGCCTGCTCCACGCAAGGGTAGATGCAGAAAGAAGACTGAAAGGCCCCCAGGATAATTCCTTATACAGGGTGAGTCCTTTATGCAATTTATTTATTACCCAGTTAAGAGAAGAGAATATTCTTTCTAAAATATTTTTTCTCAGGAACTTGGAACATAAGCTCTTCCACTGACAAGGTGGCATTCTTAGATTAAGCCAGGGGGAATCTCTGTGATTTACAAACACAGCAGTCTAAGAATCACAGCCCTCCTCAAGTCTGTGATTGGCACCATCATTACTGACCTTGCTATAATCTTATCTCACTGTCCAACAAAGTTACCCATTCCGAAACTAAGCCCACGTCAAAGACAAGGCAGAGTGTACTCATTTGCAGGAAAGTGCTTTAAAACACCATCTCTTTGCTCAGACAGAAGCAGGAGTGCACCTGACAAGATGCAAGGTGCTTACGCTATCAGGTGGGAGGAAATGAAGTTAGAACAGAAACACCAGCTGCGAAGGTGTTTAATCTCGGAGGCGTGAGGCGCTGCGTTCTCTCACTGTCCCCCACTGATACCAGATACGAAAGGAAAAGCTATCTAGGACGCACAGGGAAACACACAGGGGTGCTTTTGATGTCTGCCTTGCAAAGAACTTCAGCTTTTACATCCAGTCTTTAATGAAACAGCTGAAGTTCTTGTTTGGAAATCAAGGGAGCTAAGAGATTTCACAAAAGAGCAGCTTCCCTTCCGGGTGCCCAGAGCCCGGCCTCCACAGACCTCAGCGGTGTCTCGGGAGTTACTCCTCCCCACTTCCAAAAGGGCCTGTATTTAATTATAAGAATTTTAACAAGCCCTTTAACATTATGGTTTGGCACCATGAGAGAAAGACAAACAATGCAGCAAAAGTGTCATATATTCAAAATACCAGGGCACACTGAACAGCCTTCTTCTCCAATGTGCCGGAAACCGAGGGTCACACACAGGCTGCCGATGAAGCCAGCAGCACACTCATCTCTGCACAAAGAGATGATCACTCACACACTGCAGCATCCAGTAAAAGAACCACAGTTGGCAATGATTTGGGGACTCCCCACATCGTCCTGTGCCTCTAAATCTACAAATGTGACACAGATAAATTGTCACCCCAGAAATGCAAGCCCCATACCACGCTGGCCAGCCAGGTGGGTCATGTTGATGGCTTTTGTCGCCCTGGGTGTGTAGAGAGAATTCCTTCCTCACCAAGGAGGGATGCCACGCCTTCCACACTGGATCCACCACTGCCTGTCACCACAAAGCACGTGCCAGTCACCAGCAGGGGCATCTGGAAAGCACTGGAGGAAACAGCTGCTCAGTAAGCAGGTCCCTTGCATTCACCCAGAGAGATGTGTAGGATTCATAACTGGTGCAGAAACCCGAGATCATGTAACCCAGTCCCACACAGTGACACGACCCCTTCAGGGCTCCTCAGGCAAAGATGATGACCTCAGTCTACTGCACACGCTGAGAAAATGCCGTTGAAATCACATCTCAGGTTCAGGCCACTAGGATTTTAGGAGCAGTATCTTACCTTGAGCTGAGATCTGGTTCCCCATAGTTAATACCTAGCGATCAAGGCCACTCCTAAATGGAGCAAGACTCTGAAATCCTCAATGAAGCCTTTATCACAGCTTTCAGGTCCAGAAGGTCTCCAGTATTGGCATCAAGGATATCAGCACTCAGTGTTTAAAATCTATCCAGAGGTATCTGTAATAAATGATTGGTTTCTTCTGTAGTAACCCCCAGTTAGTCTTGATGTCTTAAATATGATTGATGAAGATGCTATGATTGTGTTTCTAAATCCTTTTGGTGAATTCTAGGATAATTTAATTGAAATTAAAATGACTTCTTGTAAAAAGAGATCAGTACCCTTTATGGGTTCCTCCTGTTTTATATACTTTAATTCTTCTTTTTCAGTTGGAAACCGATTTTCTTGTTCTTGACAATGGAAGAAAAATAGCTGAATAGTGATCTATCCACCATCCGGCTGCATCCGCACCCAGGGAAAGAGCAGGCCTTCTCTTCCTCATCCACCCCTCTCCCTGCTGCCTGTGGCAGTCCTTTGCACAATTCTCTGCTTATTCTAGCTTTCTGTCTTTTTTGATATTCTCCCAGAACTCTCTGTCACTCTGGAACACACATGTGATACTGCCTTCCTCATTCTAATTTTTGAGACCTTTAAAACCTAAATTCGTGCCGCATTTTCTATGACACATTATTGATTTCTTTGTTAGACTCCTCATTACATTTTCCCTAAGAATAGTTAGTGATTTTACTACCCAATTTTTATACCCTTATACCTAGGAATTAATCTCCAGTTAAAAGTACATGCTATTTTGATATGTCTGTCCGTTTTCCTCAACTTTTGGAGCCCAGCTTCTATAAAATCTAGAGGTATGACTGACTGGCTGGGAATAGTATTTCTTTACTTCCTTATTGTGCATGGTAAGGCCTGACCTCTGTGTTTCTTATCATTTACACAACTGCAAACATGCCTCTTTCTTCCCAGCCACAGATCTGTCGGGACTCCATGGTAGGACTATCCGTCTTAGAAGCAGAACTAAGACATGCGGGGTCAGTGAGGAGACACAGTAACACATGGACGTGAGTTAAGAAATGAAGCCAAACTTCCTCTGACAGATAGTAAATCTGATCTGACTGATGGGTTTGATACGATGACAAGCTTTGCTAACGAGTAAATAAAGTCACACTTTCCATAAATCAGCTAACTCTGTAGTTCTGAGATTTCAAAAACAGTATATTTGAAGTGCATGACAAGCAAGTATTTAATCAAAGTTTCTATGTTTATTAATAAGTCTGTATCAAAATTAATAATAACCGTTACCAAGTACTGCTCAGAAAAACCTTTCTGGTACACTCCCCAAAAATGCAGAAAGAAAATCACTCTGGTGACAGGATGACAAACACTTTTACAAGTGAAGATCAAGATCTCAGGAAACGTGAAAAAATCATCAGCTGATAGTTAATTAAAAGGATTTTAATGATAAGTCACTATAAGAATTTTTAACACATTTCTTGGAAGAAGCTGAAAGAATTTAGTGACATTGCTATACAAAAATTCTTTCCAATTATCTATTTATTTAGGGTAGTAAGTTTTCTCAAAGCTTGCATAAATAAAAGATATAAAAAAGTGAGTATAATTGAGGCTGAAATGCATACCTCAATTTAATAATAACTAATATTCACCCAGCAACAAATAGGCTAGTCTTTTTATTAAGGGATTCATTTCAATATATTTTACTTTTTGTTTTTAATAAGGTTCAAAATTTATATTTTGCTATTTTGGTCAATTGAGTATTAATAAGAAATTTCATGAAACTCAATCTAGAAGAATGTTTTTAATACTTAGAACCATAGAGACAAAACTAAAAACAATTAAAATTTAATTTATGAGATTATATTTGTGACAAAGAAATATGACAGTAATTAATAAAAAGTTTTCAGAAATATACAAGTAGCTTATATTAAGTCAAAGATTTATAGAAGAGAAATATAAAGGAAATGGAAATTCAAAGAAGAAAACAAAATACATAAATTTTCCAACTGTTAAATAAGAGTTGTTGTTTACAGTTGTTTAAAGAAATGTTGACACAGTGGTCTTGAATTACAGAAATTAAAAGCAGAAGGAAAATTAAAATTTAACTATTAAACTTCTTCACACTTATTTGACTGTGCCTCCCAATATGGTTCTGGATAATTTTTAATTGTCTCAGCATTAAATTGACTTCCAAATTTTTCCATTCTATATTAAAATGATTGCCAAAGATGTAATTTTGGCACAATATGAATATTCACACTCAAAATTGCTTATTTGCAATGCTTCATAAAACATAGCCAGTAAAGATCCAAGCACTGTTGCAATTTGAGACCACCATCCTTCCTTGTCCACGAGAGCATGTGTTCCAAGAACTCAAGAGAAAACTTAAAGCCACAGATGGATTTGAACCCCACATGCACTGTTTTTGTATACATTCTCCTCTGATCAAGTTCAGCTATTAGACACAGTAAGAGATTAACAACAGTAACTAATGATGAAATGAAACATTCTGGCATTATACCATAAACATTGCACAAATGGGATTTCTCAAAATATCATCCTTCTCATGATGATGTAAGATGGTACAATGACTATGCGAAAGATGAAGTGAAGTGTGTTATGCTTTAAATGTCCAGTGCCCCCAAGACTCATGGGTGAGAGTTACTCCCAAGTTCAGAAGTGGAGCCCAGAGAGTTTGATAGACTGTGAGGCTCTCACCTCATCTGTGGACTAACCCACGATAAGCTCAGCTGGGTGGAAGTAGGTCTCTGCAGCAGGGCTTTGGATGCTTTTCTATGCTCAGCCTCTTTCCATTCCTCTGTTCATTCTCACTCTTTCTGCTTTTAGCTGCTGTGACATAAAAAGCTGGGCTCCACCATGCGTCCTTCATGATGCTCAGCCGTGTGGAACTGACCATGGACTGAAACCTCCAAACCTGTGAACCAGAATAAATCCTTCTTCCTCAAACCCTTCTTCTTTTTCTACAGTCACACTGGTTGAAACGTGATGAACACAGTGGATGGTGTTGGCTGTGTGACACAGGGTTAGGCAAATATTAAACATCTGAAGTCTCATCTGAAAGAGGAACATGGAACCACGATGATGCTGGTTGACTTCAAAGGACTAAAACTACAGAAAGCAAAACCAAGGATAAGGGAAAGGGAGAAACTACTGGGCATTCTGATACCAGATTTATGTGCACCGTGGACACACACACACACACACACACACACTTATATGTTAAGTATCATTTCCACTTTCTTCAGGAATACCATGCTAGTCGGTTTTCTAGTTTTAAATTTTATTTGAATATTTTCTTCTCCAACTTCGATTTCTGTTTGACACATATCTAGATATAGGATATTATCTAGTATTGATATGGTGATGCTATGTACTGGGAAGTCTCCACCTCATGGCTGAAAAGTTGCTGTCACTGTGTGATGTTTCCCTGCTTTGAATGACACAGTGGTTTGTTACCCAGCTAGCCCTGGGTCCTGGATGGAGCTGAAGACTGATTCTCTTAATCCTCAGCTCTAAAGACAGCACTGTCGTTCGAGTCTTCCTCATGCTTCAGCCTTCCAACTTTTATTAAGTTGTGCCATTGCTTTTCCACTACCAAAGATGACAACATTTGTAAGCTTTTGCATACCTCAGATTGTCTCATTTTAATGTAGTTAAAATTAGATTCCAGTTCTAAAGATTGAAAATTATTAATGTGATCATTATGTAAACATTATTCACAGCAGAACTATAGGTAGAAATTTCATTTTGAAAACCACACTTCTTGACAGAGAATCTTGAAGGCCTATGGTTAAATGAGTTATTTATTTTAAACTCTCAGTTTCAACTGACTTCATATTTTCTAGGGTGGTTTTGTTATTAGAGTGTTTGTTTCCCCATGAGAGTCTAATATTCCCTTTCTTCCCCATATTTATGCTCTTGTTGACAAAAGGGACGTCTGCCTGCTTGGCCAAGTACCCAAGTCATCCAGTTATTAATCAATAGCATATGTTGGATGGAATATTCTCCCTTCTTCAAAACAAGCCTTTGGAGCCCAGCTGCCATGCTTTCTACACTTAACATGCGTTTTCCATACTGACATTTCTTTTTTTAGTCTTTCAAGTTTAATCCTGTGTTCTCCTGATTTCCCTGGTGTCTTTCTTTCTTGGTTTCCATTTGTGCATTGCTAGAGCATGTTTTTCAGTACATTTCATAAATTTTGTTATAGGTCAGATGCCTGCCTGTTGACTGTGTTCTGCTTTGCTTCATTATTTCTAATAAATATTTTCAGGGAGAAGTCTAGCAACAATCAAATTCTCGTCTCTTATTTTCTCTGGAAGGTTTGACATTTTCTCTTTGTTTTAATCCTAAACCTTCATTTAGATAGATCTAGGTTGGATGTAGTGTCATTTATTATAGTTGACCTTCAATTAACTCTGGTTTTCCTCATCTCTGTGATGTCTTCCTCTAATATATTTTGGATTATGTTCTTCAGTCCACTTACCCTCTTCACTTCCTATAAATCCTATTACAGAAATATTGAACCTCCCAGATTTTGCTCTTTAAGGTCTCCTTTATTTTTCTAATTTCTCAGCAATTTCCAAAGTTCATCTTCAAGCCTTTCTATTACATTTTTTGTTCTACTAGTCATACATTGTTTTTATTTCTGTTTTCTGTATTGGCTATAAAATCCAGGCCTCACACATGTTAGATAAGTGTATTATCAGTGAACTACACCGCAGCCCTTGATAATACCTTTAACGTATAAATAGATACAGTAATTACTTACTGTACTAGAACATCATTTTACACAGCAGTCTGTTCTAATTCTGTGAATAAGCTATTTGGTAAAATACTCCAAATAAATAAATTAGAACTTTTTAAAAGTTCTTTTTGTCCATTGGAAAATATTAAACATTAGTTATCTCTTTAATGATTTTGGTTCTCCTGAGATATTTGTGTGCTACTAATTTATTACTTCCATTTATGATAAAAAGAATAATGTAACACAGGATTTGAACATGGACTCCCACAGCATTTGTATGGTTTTACTCTTTTAAGAGACTTTTCCCAAACTTAAAAATCAGCTCCTTATAGACTCTTAGTAGGAAAGCATTGAGTGATTATGTTAGATTCTACTGGGTGGAGATGGGAACACAAAACTCATGCTGAACATATGACTCATGTTTGCTTTGATTGGATGCTGGAGAATGTCAAAAGAACAGAAATACAGAGAGTAAAGATGTGGGAAAAATTTAGAAGAATTTCACACAGTGTAACTGATGGCAGAGTGCAGAGACCACACCGTAACAGCTCTGAGGATGAAGCTGACTGGCGGGCCGGGTCCAAGGCTTTGAGGGGGCACAGCCTGGGATGAAGGGGTAGTGGCAGCAGATGGGCCTGCTTGTCCATGGTGAACCAGAAGCCCACGGGGCAATTTATTTCTAGATACAAATAACAATGCGGACTGCATATGTACCTTTCTGACTGCAGGTCTCTGGCACCTTTATAAATGCAAGTTTATGTAACATGCTGAGTCAGAAAACTTCATGTCCTTCCCAGCCCTTCACAAATGACAGATCCTTAAAATCCTTGCTGCAGAACAAAAGAGTACAATGTGTGCTCAAGTGCAGACATTAACTGCAGAGGAAAAGTACTTGCCAATAAACTACAGATGTACACATTGAAATGATAAAGAAACATTAAGATAGTAAAATAGAGTCTGGCTGATAATCTTTTTAAAGATCCTCCTAGTATGGTTCAACCACTGAGAAAATGTTTACAACTTAATATAGTGACAGTCTTTGAGCAATATAATCCATTTCTCAGTTACCATTAGTTCAATATATGCCTGACATTTTGTTTGAATTTCTCACCTGACACATGTTGACATCTACAGGAGTTAAAACAAACGAGAACAAGTTTGCCATGGACTTCTAGATAGTCAGTCCCTCCCCTCATCCAAGATCCTTCCTGGTTAATATTCTCAACTGGACATCAATCACAGTAGCACTAAAACTAAAGAAAGAAATAAGAACATTGTAGCTAGAGTAATCATCCTTGACCATAGTCTGTGAAGGAAATATAAACAAGCTAACCTCCAGAGGCACATTAAATACAGAGATAATCATAGGTGAGACAGAACCAATAACACAATTGAAGTTCCTTTCCTGGCTCATCAAGACTGTATCTTAGTGTAATTCCACCATGTCTGTTCTCTTTGTGGAAAATGTCACACACCATCCTCCACAAGTACAGTGAATGGTGAAAAACACCTTTGGATCGGAAATCCCAACAGCTGCGCTGCAGGCCTGATTCTGCCCTAGGTCCGGGGAGATCCCTGCGCTCCCCAAGCCAGAAGACCTTGAAGCCTGAGGTCGGGTCCATCCTAAAATTCTGCAGTGTCAGGAATTTAAGCCTTCATCAGCGATATTTCTGCTTCTGGGAGTGTTTAACCAAACCGAACACTAAGCCCACAGGAATCGTACATCAGTGTAAGTGACATGTGTGCAAATATTTATCAAACAGTATTATTACTAACGCCATCTTCCTCTGCTTCAGGATGCTGTGACTGGTCTCCATGCAAAGCCTTTATCCCACACAACCTGCTGCCGAGTACATAAGCAGAAAGAACTCAGGAACACTTACATTACAGCTACCCAACATACTTCATCAACCACATGAAACTAGAATACAGCTGTCTTCATGCACAACATTTATTTCCATGCACACCTTTGCTCTTCTTCCCACACAATCTCCTGTCACTCCAGCTCACAACTCACCTTGAGCACCTGGGAGTTCAGACAGTGCTATGATCTCAGAGAGTTTTGCTCGTATTGATGGCACTGGCTATGATGGCACTGTCTTGTCTTAGGTCCAGTCCATTCTCTTCTTCATGAAATTGCAAAGTGCCCATTCTCACTAATCAATAAAAGAAATCTAATTTCATCACTGGTAAATGAGTGTTACCATCAAATGAAGGAATTTTTAGTGAATGTGAATTACTGAGATTGGTTTTGGAACATTGCTACATGCGTATAACATATTTTTATTATTTTTCACCCCCACATCCTCTTAGCCTTCCCTAAAAACTGCTGTTCATTTCTACATGTTGATCTTTCTGTAATTTTTGCCTTGTGTGCATTGCTGGCGATAAACCTAGGACCTTACATGTGTTCAGCAAACGTTCTGCAGCTAAGCTACACCCCAGCCCCAATGTCTTAAGAGTTTTGTTTGTTGATTATCTGGGGTTTTATTGCTTTGTAAATGATCAATTTTAAACATGAAAGAATATGTCAGGTTTTCCCTGAAGTCTGGTTTTAGACTCTATGAATAACAAAAATTATTGAATGTACATTTCTTGATTTTGAGAACACTTTATAATGACATATGATTTACAAACCTTATGCAAACGCATTCCCTGTTGTGAGTCTTTAAATTTGCCTGGAATATGAAAGGCAAATGTGCTGGTTTCAGGAGGCAGGTGCAGAGCAAGCGCTCCAGCAGGTCTCAGAAAGCCAGGCCAGTCCCCCGAGCTGGGGCCCCTCCGTGGCTACACCTTCCACGGGGCTTTTGTCTTCTTCTGAACATCATCTCAACCCAAATTCCCACTCTCTACCTGTTCCAAACTTCTTTCCTACTCTGTGCTGCACAGAAAGGCTACCAGGGTTCACAAAAGCAGGCAGGGTCTGTGTTCTCACGGAGCGTGGGTCAGGAGAGGAAAGCCATTCATTACCTGACAGGGGCAGGTATGTCTCTGGCAGCACTGGGGGTGGAAGCACCCAGCACCCAGTACCCAGCACCGTCACAGACTGAGTTGGGAAGACTGGAGTAAGCTGAGGCGTCAGAGATGATTCTCAAAAGGCAATGCAGGGTTTTGTGGAGCCATGAGCCAGAGTTTACTGGAAACAGAAAAGAAGAGAGGAGACACCAGGCAAAGCTTTAGCAGGGTGACATCTGGCAAGGAGGAGGGGAGGAGAGAGAACCATAGGGCTCATGATGCAGACCAGGAGGAGCACTGGGAAATAAGAGGCCAGGAGAGCTGGGACTGTGTGCTCCCAGGAGTGCCACAGTCAGAGCCTCGTCCTACCCAGAATGCAGCAGGCTGCACAGATTTGTTTACGTAAAATATAAGGAGTAGCAAATCCAGGGAGACAGAAGCAGGTCAGTGGTCGCCAGGAGCTGGGACTGGGGCCAGGGAGCGTGGAGGGAAACTGCCAAGGGTCACAGGCTTCCTCAGATGATGGGCTCTTCTAAAATTGCTCAGCTTGGGAAATTGTTTGGAAATTTCACTTTGAAAGGAGTGTATATTGTATGCTGTAAATTATATCTTTATTAATTTATTATCAAAAATAATAATGAGAAAGTCTGACAGATTTTAAGAGCTCCCTTCTTACTTCTAAAAGGATTACCCTGACTTTGTTGTGAAAAATAAAATTGAGAGTGAAAAATAAAAGTGAGAGAAATTTAGAAAGGAAAATCAGGAGAAAGGGATGATAGACTGAATGCTGAAGATAAAGTGGTGTCAAAGCTGTCCACTAGGGCTGGGACATGACCAAGGGACTTAGTGTTCCAGTCACTGGAGTTACAAGTTTAGAGGATGCTCAAATTTTGAAAAGAAATGAATTTAGCCATTTTCAAGTTGAATTTGGGATTCTCTGAAAAAATGTCAAATAAGAATTGGTTATATGGACCCGGAAGTCAAAGTAGTATCATTAGTAAAGAGCAAACATATTAGTCTTCTACATATAGATTATGATGAAAGTCACAGATGCAATGGAAACAACATGGAGGAGAATGTAAGACGAGAAGATAATCTCATTCCATTCCATTTGGGCTAATACGACAAAATATCACAAACAGGGTGAGTAGTTCATAGACAGTCTCTTCTAATTGTGTCCTCACGGCAGAAAACAAAGAGCTCTCTTGGGTCTATTTTATTAGGGCACAAATAAAATAATACTCTCATGAACTAATCACCTCCCGAAATGCCTGACATCCTAGTGCCAGCACCATGGGTATTAGAATTTCAACAGACGAATTGGGAGGGAGCTGAACACTCAGACCCTGGCAGGAGAGAAGTGAGCCAGGTCCAACCCATGAGAAACTCCAAACTCTCCTGGCCACAAGAGAGCCCAGGTCTGCAGTGAAAAAGTACAGACAATCCAGAAAGTTGGGAGAGAAACCTTGGGTGTGTTGTCAAAGAGTAAGGAAAGCATTCCAAAGGATGAATAATGCTCGTGGACAGAAGGGCTCAGAGACACCAACGAGGCAAGGACCAAAAACTATCTCACGTGTTAAGTGGATAATCTCACCGAAAGCTGCTTCGTCTGCGGTGAGTGGAGCAGACCCAGGTCAGGGTGGGCTGACCAGGGAAAGGACGATGGGGCAGCAGCAGAACCTGTGTCTGGGTGAATGTTTGCTGCTGCTTCTGCTGCTGCTGCAGTTTTAACAGCTTATGGACAATGGGTGGCAGGCAGAGAAATAGTTACGATATATGCAGAGGAAAGTAATGGTTATTATATTTTACTATGGAGTTATTGAGTATACTATAAAAATAATGGGATACTCTGTTGAGTGATAGAGGCTAAAATCATTCAATAAAAAAGAATAATCCATGATATAAGTTTCCTGAAAAGGTAAAGATGACAGACTCCCAAGCCTGGTGCAAGGTTTAGAAAGATGTCTAAAGGAAGGACTGCAGAGGCTGGACCTTGAAGAGGTGAGGTCGGAGGTGTGCGCGTCCCATGAGGCGGGTCCCAGGAGACAGCTCTCTTCTGCCTCTGAGGCAGACATGAGGTGACCTGCGAGAGAGGGGTCATGGGAGAAAACAGCTGAAATCCACTGAAGATACGGAAATGACAAGAAACAATTTTTCATGCGGGGAGCACAAGAAAGTCACAACCAGAAAAGCAGGTGTGTTACGCACTGAGGAAGAGTCCTGGGGCGGGTGGATGGCTGCCCTTTCCACAGCTAGGGGCTATGGCCCTTTCAAGGTCAACCGATTTGATTTTAAAAGCAGATAAGGGGGTTTACAGCAAAGAAGAGAGACTTAACTGAGCCTGCAATATTACCTAGAGAAGGAACAAAATATGTTTACTTTTCCATTTCTTGCATTTTTTCTTATATTCTAATTTTTTTTAAATTAATGTATGGTTTGGAAAAGCTCCCTTGGAGAACTCTTGAGCTGCGTTTTCTTTTCTCTTTCCAAAGCAATGCGCTGTTTTATATATGAACTGCCTTTCTGAGCAGGCATGATGTCTTCGGAGTTAGCACATTACAAAGGAAATGGTGAGGACCACATAGCACAGGGGTCTTTAGCAGGGAATGGGAGTCTCAACTTCACTTTCCTGACAATTTATAACATCAAAGCTCAACTAAAACACTAAATCATCATCATTACCAAACTGTCCCGACGCCCTGCTTGCTGGTTTTCATCCAGGCTCCGCATTACCAAACGGAAACCTGGGGCCACAGCGTTCCGCCACTGCTTGCCCAACTCCTGGGAGACTGAATTCCTTGCAGGCAGGGATATTTTCCTCCTGCATAATACCCAGGCCTTGGCCCAGATTAAGTAATAATATATATCTGTGGTTTGCAACCGAATTCTTAAAATGTTTTTATGGGGGGAAATGACTACACTGGTAACTGTCTTAATCCATTTTGTTTTGCTGTAACAAAATATGGACACAGAATGACTTATACAGGAGAGGGGCTCATTTGGCTCAAGATTCTGGTGTCCAGAAGAGTCTGACAAAAAGGTATTGCACCACACGACAGCGTAAAGGGGAAGCAGGGAGTGCAGGGCTCACACACAATAAGGCCACACGTGCGCTGGCCTACTGTGTAGCCACCACTCTTGTGGGACTAACAGGATACTGCAGAAATACCTTAATCTCTGTCAAAGGGGTGCTCCCCAAACCAGTAACCTCCCAGGAAGCCCCCCTCTAATGACCCAACACCTCCCAATCTATCACAAGGGGCCAAGCTTCCAGCCACGCCACAGTCAAGCCGCAGAAGCAACCCAATTAAAGAATGCATTTTTTACCCCATAATCCTATGCTGGGGAAACCTTCCTGCAAGGCTGTCACGTTTTCTGCATGAACTAAGCAAGGTCTCTAACCACAGACACAGTGAGAGAAGAGGCATGGAGAAGGAGGCCGAGCAGGAGCAAGAGGCCAGCAGCAGGGCCACTGCCGGAAGGAAGAAGTACTTGAACAGCACAATATTGGAAACTTAGGTAAGATGAAGGGGTTGAGATATTTTCAGAGCGAGATGTGGACAAAAAATAAAGTTCCAAGAGGATGAAGAAGGCACCCGGGGAAGCTCTGTGCACAGTTCGCTCCCAGCCCCCCAGCCGTGAGCAAGACCTGGCCGGTCCCCCCTGAGTAGCAATGTGAGCACCAGCTTACCTGTGTAAAGCAGGTGCAAAAATTAATGACCCGTCTGCACGCACCCAAGTTTGAACACTGACCTTATATACTGTTCTTCCCACTGGATTCCTTTTACCTCCCAAGTCACTGAGAAAAACACCCCGACCATGGCTTTGACCCCCAACTACGACTCCCCCCGTCTGGATGCACTCGACCCCAAAACACCTCTGCAGCTTCACAAGGGCTCCGGGTGGGGAAGCTGATGCTTCTTTGGGGCAGTGTTTGCTGACTCTGCTGTATGGCGCAGAGGCATCATAGAATGGGTATTTTCTTTTGATAGATCCTACCTGGCAAAAATCTGCACTGATTTACACTTCTGTTGATGTGTATGACAGTGCTTAAAATCTTCTTATAGCTGGATTTTAAAACTTCACCTTAAACATACTTGCTTGCCAGCTCTTGTCAATTAGAACCATGCAAATTAAGAAAAAAAAAACCATGGTCTGATGATCTGCCATTTAGAAAATCCATCGTATCTTTTTCTCTCACTTTAACCTTGTCTCAGAACTTTCACAAATCCACATCACAATAAGGAATCTAATTGTATTACTTTCTTTTTCACTCTTACCATTTCATATATTTCTTTGACTTATCTCTTGTCCTACAAGTGTGGAATATATATTCTGTTTTAAGAAAAGCACTAATTTATTCTTTCAAACACATTCTTCTTATTTGAAATCAGTGAATTCTACTCTTATACTTCATGACCCTTTCCTTTTGAAAATAAATCAAATAGTAACAACTTCTCGATTTTCGTGTTATCCAGCAGCTGGAAGACTTCCTTAATATAAAATCCCCTGGCCTCATAATTTGTTCTGTCAGGCCTGCTGTGATATTTCGTGCTCCATTCTGCTAGCCCATGGGCACAGACACTCGGTACTTTTCATTTCCTTCCCTTGTCTGATTTTGTCCACATTTATTTGGATTTTCATTACTTCTTCTGCTTTTCCCTATTGCAGAAACACAAAACTAACCATATTGGTTTTTGGCTTATTTTCCACTATTGTGGAAAGTCAAAAAAGACTAACCCAACTGCCAAAAGTCAGTGCTCTTAAGTTTCAGTTCAAATTGGTTACCCTGGCTGTTGGGACACTGGTGTGATGTGAAAATTAGTTTTGTGATGACAAGGCCATGCTGATTAGTCTTCCCTGTGCTTGTCAGAGGTGCCAGTGCTGGGCAGACTGGAGAACCATTACCTGAAGCTACTGTGAGTCAGAGCAAGCAGCTGCCATGAGGCTCCCCTCTGCTTCCTCTGGGAGAAGCATGTGTTAGTCGGTTTTTCATTACTATAATGACATCCCTGAGGCAGGTTACTTTTCAAAGTAAAGAAGTTTATTTGTTCCATGCTTGTGTAGGCTGAAACTTGAAGAGCAATGCACCAGCTCAGATGAGGATTCCCTTTAGCTGCTTTACGTCTTGGTGGGAGCAGTTGTATACATTTTTGTGGTCTCCTCCTCCTTCCCTAGAAAGCCACTCTACTTTTCCATCCTCTAAATAGCACTAAATCATGAACAGTTTAATCCCCAGACTATGGGGATCATACTCCTGCATGAGTTCAAGAAGACAAACAACATGGAAACCATAGCAAAATGCCAGCAGGAGAGAAACCACAAATTAAGACCCTACAACAAGCTCCACAGAATAGGTCAAGTTTGAATTTGAGGAATTCTGCATCCTATTTACACCACAGACACCCAAACAAAGGAACTTGGGGTATGTAGCAGTCCTGCATAAAGAACATTATTTCATTTTGTTTAACTCCAAACTTCCTGTTCTTTTTCCTTTGGGAACATGTCTAACATGAATTCTGCACACATATGAAAGCTATCAGCCTGCGTGTAAAGCCATGATTGAATCAGATGTTAAGAAACAGCTCTCTGGATCCCTTTGGATTAAGAACTAGGGCTAACAGTTACACACCAGAGAGGAGCAGCAGATTTCCGATTACCAAGCCTTCCTAGGGCGAGACCATTTCGTGTTGCTTTTCTCCTGAGACTTCTAGAAGAGGCCCTACTGATAACCTAAGCCCATGGTGGTCCCGGCTTCCCTCCGTGAACTGCTTCCTGCCTACTCAAAGCATCGCACTCTGAGCTCAGCAGATCAATGTTCAAATTCCGACGCTATTTTACTAGACATTCGGCAGTTAATTTACTGTCTTTTAACCAAAACGTATCTATCAATAGAATTGCCATCATGTTTTTCCTAATAGCACAGTCTAGGGCAAGAGTGTAAACGGGGCTCACATTTCATGTGCCTAAACACCTAAAAGTTATCAAAAAGCAACCCTGACCCTCCCCTCCCCAAGTCTGCACCCCATTCCTAACAACCTAGGGTGGGCACAAGACAGAGCCACCCAGGAGCCCTGGATGTAACTGGAGTGCCAGACGTTATCCTTCTGACCAAGAATTTTCAGGGAACTCCACAACTAAACCATCCACCCGGGGGGTACAGGAGGAGGAAGAAAACACAGTAATTTAAGGACCTTAGTCTGGCTAGACACCCATCTTGGTGATTTGTGGCAACCAGATGTAAGCAATGAGTCCTTCTCTAGGCTCCAGGACAGATGTGTCACAGACACAGGCATACACACACTACAGACCAGCACCCTTTTTCCTGGGAAAACCATTTTAGCTAATGCATTTCTTTCCCATAATTCCAAAGTAATCAAATGAGTTACAAACAAGGAGCCAAGGAAAGAAAGCAAAGAAAGAATAAGGAAGAGAAGGGAGGACAGGGTGGGTGGGGCAGTGTTAGCTTGAGAGGGAACCCTGGGCTTCTGTGGCTGTGATTTGTGGTGCCTGTAAGGCTCTAGCACCCTTTCTCCTCCTCGGGTCTAACAGACATGATTGAGGTCGAGGTCGTGGCATGCCCCCCCCACAGCACACACGTGAGGGGATCACATTCAGCCAAGCACAGTGCTGCGCAGCAAGCTCTTACCAAAATCAGCAGTGACTGTGCTCAAAGCCAGGCCTCACTAATCAGCTGGGGGTGGAGGGGGGCAGGCAACGCAATCACACTTTTAGAGCATGAACAAACCCGGAAGTCATTCCAAGTGTTATTTCTCCATTCCTCATTTCAACACATCAGGGATTGCCTCGTTCTGGACTCTGATTTAAGAATGATCTGTTTTCTCAGATTCGGGCCTAACCCGATGCCTCAGTATCTTGGATAGACACTGACTGTCCTGATTTCTACTCAGTCCCTGCTTTAATGGAACAAGACAGGACAGTCCCCATGTCCTGGTCTCCATGTCTCTGCTCTCAGCAATGATTGGCAGAGACAGCATTGGATCAATCAACTTGATTATTTCACATGGAGCAGTTTCTGAAGGCAGGTCACCCTCTGAGTTTCCACAGCTATCTTAATTAAACTGCTCTCTGACCCAGCTAGCAGTTTAATTAATAATGATGATGTAAAATTTATCTTTCTGAGAAACAAACACGCACAGCATGGCGGGCCGACTTTAGTCATAATTATTAATCTCGTAAGAGAGGAACTAACCGTATCATCATTGCTGCGAAACCTCAGGCCTCAGAAACCGAGTTGGACAGGGATAGCCTGAGCCAGCAGATAACACCCGAGATGAAATACACACCACGTATGTAACGCAGACGACAAATCTAGCTGTCCATCTATTCATCGTCATCTCGCATCATGTGCCAGCCAAATGCTACTCACAGCCGGTCTCCGAGTGGGCCGTCTGTCTGCTGACTGCCTGTTTCTTGCACCCACACCACCCTCTAAACACTCGCTCATGCCTGGCTGAGTCTTCCCACCCAGACATCCTTCGTGGAGATCTCCATGGCAATCTGCTTTGCTCTGTTATTCACGCCACTTCCTTGGTTCTACCTGGCTTTTTTCATGTTGCCTGTGCATATTCTGCTTTGCTGCTGAGAAAATGAATTCCTTGCGTGTGAAGAACAGAAACCAAATGCCACTGAACCTCACCCCAAGGGTCCAACCACAGCAGAGCTAGTCATTGCCTGGTGGGCCTCAAAGGCCTCAAAGGCAGACGCCAATCTAACGGGCATCTAACTACCTCTTGTACACTGCACAGGTAGGGAGAGGCCACTCCGGCCAGGCTGCTGTCAGATACCCTGCAGTACAGGGACGTGAACTACATCATCAGAGCCCTGGACTAACTAACTAAAGGGTTCACGTGTGCACTCCTGTAATTAATAACAGAGGCAAGCAACTTGGGACTCACCCACGCCGTGGGAGCTGCGCCTGCACTGGCTTCCACTCTGTGCCTCCTCGCGGGGCTTCTGTGGCGCCACTGCCCTGCAGACGGCGGTGCAGAGGTCTGTGAGGTCTGCGGCCTCCGAGGTGGAAGTTACGGCAGTTGTTCCAGAAGCAGTGATAGAAGGATAATTAAAAAATAATTAACAGGAGTAATTAGCAAAGGGCCGAGGGAAGAGAGCTCTTATGTCATCAGCTAGTTTGATGTGACTGGATGTGTGGAGAACACGGTCAGAGAACGACCTTGGTGTGGCAGTATGGAAGAAACCACCATTTTTTTATTTTTATGTTTATGTTCCTGCTTTTCCTTTCTACCAACAGGAAACAAGAGGCGGTGGCTGTGATGCTGACTTTCTTTGAAAAATGCCAGCCAGCATCTCGCCCTGCCTAGCTCTGTGTGACTGAAGACAGAACCACACTGCTGCAGCGAAAACCCAGAGGGGACCCTCAGGCTCTGCAGCACGGTGCTCTGGCAGGTGTGCATTAGGTGAGCATCGCAGCACCAGATAAGGGGAGAGGGCAGGCAAAGGCAAGGCAGGAGGCAGCACCCGGTTTTACTGGCTGCTGCGTGTCAAGCCTTCCTTCCCTAACAGCAAGACCAAAGACGCCAGTGAAAGAGCAGAAGCACCAACACTGACATTTAGGCCCTCAGGGCTCCAAGCGCTAACTGGACCGAACAGTGTACAATTTTTTCCCACGATTTCCCTGTTATGGGGAAGCTGTGCACACTCGGGAACGGTCTCTCTCGTAGACAGAAGGGCCCTCGGTTAAACAAGGCATCAGCCAGGAGGTGCGCACACCCTGCAGCGAGGCAGACCGAGGCTCAAACCCTCACTGCTGTCACAGAGTGACACCAGCTGAGCGCCCAGGCAGGACACTCCTTCTGACCTGAAATTTGTTCTTCCGCGAAACGGGGACAGTACCTGCCTGGCCTGATATCTGCCTTCTCATTTATCTGAATGCCACTCGTTGGAATGATCCAGTCCCTGAACCTGACCCCTGACCTGCAAACTGCAGATGATGCACAGAGGTTTATTACAAGCATTAAACAAGGTCCCGAGAAATGATACAACCCCAAGCTATATCACTGGTCACGGCCCAGAGGGTGAAAATCATAGGTAGTTAGAAAGTAAATAAATTCTTGACTTACATTTCCTGGGACCTAAAAGACCTCACTGCCTGTGTGATGCAGCTAGGGTTAAGGGCATCGGGCTGCAGCCTTGTGTGTATTCTGAGGATCTGTATACAAGATGTTATTTTTGTTTACTGCTGCTTGTTTTGCCTGTTTATTTTTAACACGTACAAGAAACCAAGCAATCTCTTAGACCCCAGATATTTGTGAGGCATAAAGTACAATATACATATTAACACATCATCACAACAGTGTTTCTCCCAAAAGTTGATAGCCCTGCAGACTGAGGAGGCAGTGTAAATGGAAAAAAAGGCAAGAAAGGCTCAACCGTGGTTATAATGGTGGTCAGGAAATACTCCGTGACAGTTTGGGCACTTTAGATGAGTTTGCAGATGCAATTTGCCTGGAGGACATTGGGATGGAAAGTACAGAGGACAGCAGCAAGCGACGTGAGGGTGACAAACGGCCAGCCTGGCTGAAGTTGGCACCACGGGCAGCTCATGTGGCGCTTTCTGGATCCTGTCAAGAACCTCTCTCTCCGGTAGTCGCGCTGCCCTGGGCTCGTGAGCCGACAGGAGGACTTGACCTTGACTTGAAGAGCCTGGCAATCGTTAGGAGACTCATGGTATTTGTTAGTACGACTTTTTCACTTGTCTAAAAGACACTATTCAGCATGCGTCCCACGTCAGCCTCATCCTGCCGAATGCGTAGTCCAGAGGGAGAAGAGGCAGGAAGGCATCATCTCAAATCAAACTCAACATTAAGAATTTTGTATAGATTAAAACTCCAATTACCATAGCCACTAACACCTCATAGTAAACAGTGCAGATGTTATCTCAAAGGCTGAAACTGCAAAGGATTCTGTTTCCTCTGAGTAGGAGAGTTTGCCCTTGGTGGTTTCATGAAGTTAATCCCATTTTTTCTGTGAGTTTTTGTCACCTTGTTATATAGCACAACTCAGTAGCTCTAAAAAAAGTCCCCAGATATATCCAATTCCTCCTAACATGTTAGAACCAAGAACAACTGTCAAAATCAGCCCTTTCCTGAAAGGCTTAGACAGTGTCACTGAACTTTAATTACAGTGCCTGGCACATAGTACTCAAGTATTTATTGATAGAACAAATGAGCAACAGAAGGGTCCAAGACAGGAGAGAATGAAGGAAGATCAAGGATAATAAAATATGTTTCAAGAAACAAAAGGAGGATACAGAGTCAAGCATGCTAGCTGCTAGTTAAGCTGGGAAGTTTTCATGCTCCATTCCAACTCTGCCTGAGACTCTGCCTTTCAAAACATCCACAACTGTCACGAAGAAGAGAACTGATAGTTGGAGGATATTACAGCTGATTGCCAATAGATTGCATTAACATGCAAAGCAATTAGGGCATTATCACAATAGGCTGAGGCTTTGTGTACCAACCATAACCTGGAATCTGTGAAAGTCAAATCCGTTAGCAGCCAGCCTTAAAGCCTGTGATGCAGGGCTCAGAAATCATATTGTCAACACCCTATGCCCCATGGCCTCTTCAGATGACAGAACTCCAGGCCTGTACCTGTCCCCTAAACAACCACTGTCACGTTTCTGCTGTTACTGATCAAATTCTATGGTAAGATAGTTTTTGTGGAGGTCACTCTTGTTGACCTCTTTGGGGAGTGAGGGCCACAGGTTAAAAATGCATGTGTGTAAGACATCAGCAACAACAGCAGGCAGCGTGGAGCACAGCACAAGTGCCGCCTGCATCTTTATCGTATAATTCATACACAGGTTGTTATCTCACATTTACATTCTTACATAGAACTGTAACCAGCCATGCATTTCTACCTGTGCTAAGTCGTGGTTACATAACTGCATCGCAATGTGCACTTGCTCTAAACAAGAAGGGTCACATCCTCAGGTGTCCTTAGATGCCCTGAGCTTGAAATCAGTCTGAATAGTTCCCCACAACTCTAAATGGATGACTTCCTACCCTGTGTAATCTTAACACTGTCAAGCGACACTTGTGCTCATCTGTAGTTACCTCTCACTCCCACTTCCTTTGACTGGTCATCCAAACCCCACCACGCCCATGTTAGTTCTTCCTTCCTCCTTCCTCTATGGTCACATGGCTTCCTATTCCACAAGTCAAGTAAGAGAATTCTCTCAGAGTTCTTCCACTCATCCTCATATCATAAATGTTCCCATTAGATTTTTCTCCTCCACTCTACTTGCAGTTGAGGTATCTCCTGTTTTGTCCATGCTAAGGCTTCAACTCCCATCTCACCCTTTAGTAAATCATTCATCAATGACCCCATCCCTATTACTAAAGGCCTGAAGTGATCAACTTATAAAGAGAAAAGGTTTGCATTAGGTCACAGATCTAGTCCATTGCATCGTTGCCTTGGCCAGTGTTGAGGCAGCTCATGGAGATGGGAGACAGTGATGCAGCAAAATCACTGAGCTCATGACCTAAACACAAGACAGAGGAAGGAGAGAGTGGATGTCATACCCTCCTTTCAAGGGAAGCCGCTGTGGCTCTCCTTCCCAAAGGCCCTCGCCCTCCCAGCAGTGATCCCTAGAGCCTGAGCCCTATTCCCGGAACCTCTGCTGAGCTTGTGCATCCAGACAGCACCAGCCTTTTCCACGAGACAGTGTGATTGAGCTCAGTGGTTCTCTGCAAGCACAATGAAATTTCTCCTCAACAAGAAGCTCTACAATCCCTTCATGATCTCAACATGTATTATCGAAACTGACTTCCAGTAATGAAAAATTTTAAGAAAGGATTTTTTAAAATATAAACCTGGGGGCTGGCCTGGGGAGAGCTTAAGATCAGCACTGCCAGCGGTTGAGTTCATATCCACACCCCTAAGACAGGGGATTGTGCCCTGGGGTTTCCACAGGCCCCAGTTCTCCCCGCCCAGCCTTTGCCTCTCAATAAAGGGAGCCAAGAGTCTGCAGGGGAGTGGAGAATGCCTGAGGTGAGTCTCGGTGACCTGGGGAAAGTTGGAGACCTATGCTCCTGGCATTTGAGTTTCTGAGGAGCTACCGGGATGCTGGACTGGGTCCAGGAGATTGCAGGGCTTCATTCAACCACGCCCAGCGGCCTTCTTTCAGTTCAGGAGGCAGAAACCTTGCACGAGGACTCTGGGCTCATTTGGGCTGGCCTGAGGAGAGCTTAAGACCAGTACTGCCAGCGGTTGAGTTCATATCCACACCCCTACGACAGGGGATTGTGCCCTGGGAGTTCTGCTGGCCCCAGTTCTCCACACCCAACTTCCGTCCCTCAATTTAGGGAGCCAAGTGCATGCAGGGGAGCTGAAACTGCTCCAGTAGCTGAGGGTGCAGGAGGGGATTCACCACACACCCAGAGGAAGTTTTGGAACACCACTCAAACCAAGGAAATAAAGAAAAATGACAAAAGGAAAGACCAAAAGGCAGGCTCAAATCTCCAGCCCATCCCAAGAAAGACCGGGAGCTATGTACATAGAAGAAAATAGAAGCCATACACCTGAAATGACTGAAATAATATCAACTGAAATAAAGAATCAACTAGGGGAAGCTATGGAGAAATTCAGAACAGAAATAATTGCCCAGATAAAAGAAGAAATGATAAAAATAGTGAAAGAAATAGTGAACACATCTAGTGAAGACACAGCTAAAAAATTAGAGGAACAAAGCAAACAGACAGAATCCCTGAATGAACATTGTAAGAAACAAACAGAATACATAAAGCGGATTCAAAGAAATATACAGGAAATCAAAAATTCTATTGAAAGCTATAAAAACCTCCTCGATGAAAATGAAGATAGAATTTCAGACCTCGAAGATAAGATCACAGCCAGTGAACAGGAAAGGAAAGATCTTTTAAAAATAACAAAGAATCAAGAAACAACAATTCAACAGCTGCAAGATGATGCAAAGAAAAATAACATAAGACTAATAAGGATAAATGAAAAAGAAAAGGACAGGCCAAATGATATTAAGAGGATATTTAGAGATGTAATAGCTGAAAACTTCCCAAACATGAGAATGCAGACTGACATTTGGATTAATGAAGCATATAGAACTCCAACCAAAGCCATAACCAAAATAAAACTACACCCAGACACATAATAATCACCATCCCAGAAATCCACCATAAGAACAGAATACTAAAAGCAGTTAGACAGAAAAGATACATCACCTATAAAGGAAAACCTATCAGAATCACCGCAGACTTCTCAACACAAACAATGAAGTCAAGAAGAGCATGGAGTGAAGTATTTCAGATCCTAAAGGAAAATCACTTCCAACCCAGACTGATGTACCCTGCAAAACTGTCATTCAAAATGGATGGAGAAATAAGATACTTCCATGACAAAGAACAGCTGAAAAACTTCATGACCACCAACCCAACCCTACAAGGAATACAGAAAGATATTCTAGATACACATAGGATAAAACCACCAAGCAAGGCAGACAATTGAAAAGAATGGAAAGCTAAAGATACAACAGCAGAAAGATAACATGTTAACAATTAACCAATATATAATAGTTATAACCATTAATGTAAATGGCCTCAACTCACCAATCAAAAGAAACAGACTGGCAGAATGGATCAAATAACAACATCCAACCATATGCTGTCTACAAGAAACCCAGCTAACCCAAAAGGAAACCCATAGACTGAAAGTCAAAGGATGGAAAACAACACTTCACGCAACAAGAAACCCAAAAAAAGCGGGAGTAGCAATCCTGTTTGCAGGCAATATGAACTTTGAACCAAGAATCATCCAAAGAGTTAAAGAAGGTCACTGCCGACTAGTTAGGGGAAAACTTCAAGAAGAAGAGATAACAATCTTAAATATATATGCACCAAATTCCAGAGCACCCAGCTATACAAAGCAAATATTAACAGAAATGAAAAATCAAATAAGCAATAACGCAATTATAACAGGAGACCTTAACATGCCATTGACACAAAGGGACAGATCAACTAGACAGAAAATCAGCAAAGAAATAACAGAACTCAATCACACCTGTGAAGAAATGGACTTGATAGACATATATAGAGTTTCTATTCAACAACATCAGAATATACATTCTTCTCAGCAGTACATGGGACATTCTCTAAAATAGACCATATACTAGCCCACAGAATATATTTAAGTAAATGCAAAAGAGTTGAAATTATCCCATGCATGTTATCAGATCATAGTGCCATGAACTAGAAATTAACAATAAAAGCAACTGCAAAAACCTCACAAACACATGGAAACTGAGTAATACACTCTTGAGCAATCAGTGTGTCATGGAGGAAATTAAAGAAGAAATTAAACAATATCTACAAGCAAATGAAAATACAAACACAACTTACTGGATTTTGTAGGATGCAATGAAAGCAGTCCTCAGAGGAAAATTTATTGCACTGAGTTCCCACATCAGGAAGACAGAATGAACACAAATAAACAACCTGATGCTATAGCTCAAACATCTAGAAAAAGAAGAGCAAGCCAAGCCCAAAGCCAAAAGAAGGGAGGAAATTATAAAGATCAGAGCAGAAATTAATGCAATAGAGTCTAAGAAAACAATTCAAAGAATCAATGAATCAAACAGTTGGTTCTTTGAAAGAATAAATAAAATTGATAAGCCCCTAGCCAATCTTATTTTTAAAAGGAAAGAAAAAACTCAAATTCATGCAATAAGGAATGAAAAACGTGAAATTACCACAGACTCGGTGGAAATACAGAAGATTATCAACACCTATTTTGAAAACCTCTACTCTCATAGGTTTGATAACACAGAAGAAATAGACAGATTCGTAGATACATATGAACTACCAAAGCTGGATCAGGAAGACGTAAAACTGCCGAATAACCCATTTCTATTACTGAAATTGAAAAGGTAATTAAGTCCATGCCAACAAAGAAGGGTCCAGGCCCAGATGGATTCACTGCAGAATTCTACAAGAAATACAAAGAAGACTTAATTCCGACACTCCTCAAACTCTTCAGTGAAATCAAAAGGGAATCAATTCTTTCTAAGTCATTCCTGGAAGCAAATATTACTCTAGTACCAAAACCTGAGAAAGACCCAACTAAAAAAGAGAACTATAGGCCAATCTCCCTGATGAACATAGATGCAAAAATTCTCAATAAAATATTAGCAAACAGGAGGCAGCAAATCATCAAGAAGATTATTCACCCCAAACAAATGGGATTCATCCCAGGAATGCAGAGATGGTTCAACATATGTAAATCAATAAATGTAATCCACCATATCAACAGAGCCAAAAGTAAGAACTACATGATCTTCTCTATGGATGCAGAAAAAGCTTTTGATAAGGTCCATCCAACACTCATTCATGATAAGGACCTTACAGAGAATGGGAATAGATGGCCTTTACCTAAATATGATAAAGGCCATCTATGACAAACCAACAGCCAGAATCATATTAAATTGCCAAAAACTGAAAGCCTTTACCTTAAAATCAGGCACAAGACAAGGATATCCTCTATCACCGCTCCTATTCAACATAGTACTGGAAATATTAGCCAGAGCAATTAGACAAGAGAGAGAAATAAAAGGAGTAAAGGAAGTTAAATTATCATTATTTGCAGATGACATGATACTTTACATAGAAAACCCCCAAAACTCCATTTAAAAACTTCTAGATATAATAAATAAATTCAGCAATGTATCTGGATACAAAGTCAATACTCAAAAATCAATAGCATTCCTATACACTAACAACAAAAATACTGAGAGAGAAATAAGAGAAGCCACACCCTTCCCACTAGCATCCAAAAAAATGAAATACTTAGGAATTAACCTCACGAAAGAAATAAAAGAGCTATACAAGGAAAATTATAATACCCTGAAAAAGGAAATCAAAGAGGACCTCAGAAAATGGAAAGACATCCCTTGTTCATGGATAGGAAGAACAAACATTGTGAAAATGGCCATTTTCCCAAAATTACTATACAGATTCAATGTCATCCCAATCAAAATACCACTAACATACCTCATAGATCTAGAGAAATCACTCCTAAAATTCATCTGGAACCAGAAGAGACCTAGAATAGCAAAGGCAATTCTAAGCAGCAAAGGCAAGG
>PVJX010018038.1:0-37213 GCA_004027295.1 Dolichotis patagonum
CTTGCTGTTGAGTTTGGGCTGCCATAGGTGGGAACACATCTGGCTGGCCTGCACACCCAAGAGGAGGACGCCAGGCACCCACACGGTTCCACAGCCCACCTGCAAACTACAGTGTGACAGATACATGTTTATTCATGTCACTAGGATTTTGAGATTGGTTATTACATAGGACCATGTAGCAATTAACAGTTTACCTAGGGTTTGAGCAGCTTGTGAGAAAAAGTTAAAAAGTGATGGATATTGAAAAAGTAATCTCTAAAGAATCTATTCAAATCTCTAAATTCTATGCCCAAGTAAAGCTTATTGTATAAGTATGATAAATCAGATGGTTATAATACTGTACATATGGTAAGTTTTTGATTTCTATTCTGTATATTCTGGAGATAAAAGAAAAATGTAGAAATAATTTGAATATGAGTGGTAGATTTTCATGTGGTAGAATAATCTAAAAAATTAATTTGAGTATTCACACTATTCTAAAATTACACTATCCAAAAACAACAGTCAAGAAGCTACCCAAAGTTATTATTACATGATCAGTTACATACGAAAACAGAGATTATACAGTTTCCATAACTTATGCTTCAAGATAAAGTAGAATTTTCAATTTCTAAACATAGTTCATTATTTTTTGTCAGATGTTGGTATGGAATGATCAAATTATTTTATTCTTCTTAAGTCTATTTAACATTTACGGAAAGTATGAAATTCTTAAGTAAAATGTCAGATCTTAAAGAAGAGGCATATCAAAATTCTGATTGCATTCATTTTTCTGATTCAGCATTGGTAAAAACCAGTTTTAAACACACTTAATAATTTTAGACTTATGATTCTATTCTTAAATTTCTTGGTCACATTTATGTTGTGAATATACTCATCATTTTTTAGAGTCATAACTCTGCCATTCGATTTCCTGGTCACTTTTACTTTGTGGCTGTTCTAATAGCTCTTTGTAATTACAGCTTCATTAAACAGTGGAATTGTGAAGGATGCTGCACTGTAGCTCATAGAGGCAGAGATTTGGTTTTGTCACTGACGTGTTGGGTTACACATCTAGAGCACTAACAGGCATAAAGTGGGCACTCAAATGAATGTTTATGGATTAAATGTAATAGAGTTTTCGTGTACTGACTTAGGAATGGTTTCAGACTCATGCTTTGAGGTGCATTACACAGTGCTGCTCTGTACACCTGGTACTATGAGGACTAGCATTAGAGTTGATTGATGGGATGACTAGAGGTAGCTAAAAACGGTTATATCCCATCTGGGTTTTGGTTGCTGAACACTTGCAATGTACCAGAGAGTTTTTGTCATGTTTTTTTTCCCTCAACTTTGAATCCTGTAAACGAATAACAAATGTGCTAGGAAAGAAATTAGGAAAACTTATCATTCAAAATAGCACTAAGAAAAATTAAATACTTAGTAATTAACCTAACTACAGAAGTGAAAGTTCTCTATAGTGAAAGCTACAGTATTCTGAAAAAGGGGTACATCAGAAAATGGAAAGATTGCCCTGTTCTTCAATGACTGGATGACTATAGTCAACATGGTCATACCTGCGAAATTAATATACAGATTTAATGCAATTTCAATCAAAATACCAACACTTTTCTTCACAGAAATGGAGGAAACTATCTTAAATTTGTATGGAGCAAGAAGAGACATGGAACAGCAAAAGTAATCTAGGGTAACAAGAGCAAAGCAGGAGACATTAAAATCCCAGATTTAAAGTTATATTACAATGCTACAGTAATACAAACAGTATGGCGTGGGCATACATGCAGACATGCAAATCAGTGAAACAGACAGAGGATGCAGAAACAACCCCAGGCACACTCAACTATTTGTAATTTGATGAAGGTTTTGGTCTTTGACAAAGGGTCCAAAATCATACACTGGAGGAAAGATAGCTTGTTTGTTTGTTTGTTTGTTTGTTTTTCTGGTACCAGGAATCAAACTCAGAACCTAGTGCTTGTCAGGCGGGTGCCGTGCTGATGAGCTGTATTACCAGTCCAAGACAGCTTCTTTATAAGTGGTGTGAGAAAACTGGATGTCCACATACAGAAGATTAAAATTGGACCCATATCTCTTACCATGTATTAAATTAAAACCAAAATGGATCAAATAACTAAAGAAAAGAAAATCTTATCTTTCTGGAAGATTAAATAGATAAAACTCTTGAAGCCATCAGCAAAGGCAAAGACTTTCTGAGCAGAACCCAGTTTGCATAGGAAATAGTACTGAAAATCAACAAATGGGATCATATCAAGTTAAAAAGTTTCCTCAGAGCAGGAAAAACAAACAAAATGAAAAGAAAGCCTACAGATTGGGAAAACTTTATGACAGTTATGCCTTGGACAGAAGACTAATATTTAGAATTTATAAAGGACTAAAAAATATTATACCCTTCAAAATAAATGACCTAATCAAAAAATGAGCAAATGAAATGAAAGACACATCATAGAAGAACAAATGGCCCATAAATACATGATCATTAGAGTAATGCAAATTAAAACTGAGAATTTATCTTACCCCAGAAAGAACGGCTAGCATCAAGAATCAAACAGTAACTAATGCTGGAGCAGTTATGGGGAAAGAGGTATCCTTCTACATTGTTTATGGAAATGTCTGCTTGTGTAACTGCTATAGAAATCAATATGGAGATTCCTAAATAAACTAAAACTAGAAATTCCATTTGATCCAGCCATTCCTATTCTGACATTTCCCCCAAACATAAAGACAACATATTATAGTGATACATGTATACCCAAGTATATAGCAGCACAACTCATAATAGTTAAATCTTGGAAGCAGTCTGTAAGTCGATCAACAGATATATGGGTAAATAAAATCTTGCATTTCTACACAAGGAAGTACTATTCTGCCATAAAGAAAGATAAGCTTGAGTCATTTGAAGGAAACTGGAGTTACATTGAGACCACAATATTAAGTGAAATAAGTCACAAACAAGATTTAATATTACATGGCTTGTCTCATATGAGGACTCAAATTATAAAGAGTAAAATATAAGATAGATAATGAGAAGTAGGAAGATATTTGTCTCAAGTGGGAAGGGTATCAATAGATGGAAGGAGGGAAACAGAAAGGGGTGAGGAAAGAAATTAAGATGTGTTGCGCATGTGTATCAACTCCTCACAAGGAATGTAAACATTATGTGCTGCAAACATGTACTAATAAAACGTTCTTCAGCCTTTGGCTGTGACCCTGAATGGGGTGCTCTTCAGGGTGCTTCCTTTCAGCCTTTACCTTCACACTGGTGCTGCAGCATTGATCCCTCTTGCTCTGCTGTGTTCAGTTTCTCATATTGAGCAGTTGGTAGCTTTCTGGCCTCTCCAGCCACTGCCTCTGACTGCCTAACCGACGCTAACAAATTCCCTTATTATGTAGTCTTCTCCTGAACCTGACTAGTACACTGCTGGTTGTGGATTGGCTTGGGAACCCAGGAACGTCTGCAATAGACTCTATGGTAAGTGGCCACCATACCCTTTGGTCCAGGGTTGCCTAACAATTTCTGTGATGATGGAGATGTTATATGTCTGCATCTCTTTTCACAATAGCTATTACCTTCATTGGGCTCTGTGTACTTAAAATATGGCTAGTAAAACTGAAATTTTATTTCTTTTAATTTAAATATAAATAGTCACAGATAGCTAAGATCTCTTATATTAGGTAAGGACAGCTCTGAACACTTGATGTTGTTCCTCTATAAAAATGTGGCATATGTTTTCTCAATGCATTGGTAGAGTTGAGGATACTGAGGTAAAATCAGTACCCTTTTTCCCCCTCAAATAGTTTGTGTTTTTCATTTTCTAGGTTTTTTCCTTCAGATGTTCTTCTGACTCTGAAACCTCTAATACAGACTTTATCAAAATGCAGCATGGGGAGTGCCTTTGTTAAAAGGGTCTGAAGGGCTCACTGAATCAGAAACTCCCTGAAACAAAAGCAGGTCACAGGTTTCAGGCACTATGTGGTCTGCAAACATTATGGACATAGTGACTAGTGTAGTACCAAGGAAGATCACATTCAAGAAGCTTTATGGGCTCTGTTATTAAACATGGGCATCCCTTTCCTGAACTGAAAAAGAGTGACCTTGTGTGCATGGCAGAATTAATAGAGAACTGAGTCAGGTACATATGCTACACATTTTTCAAATATACAAGCATATATAGTTATTTACTCATTTATTGACTGATTCAACAAATATTATTGGGCACTTAAAATATATAGTGAATTTTTCAGTTGCTGGGAGTATTCCTTTGGCAAAAACTCTTGTTCTCATGAAACTCATATGTTACTATTGGGAAGTGATAGTTGTGCAGAGAATCAATAAATAGATAAATTAATATTGAGTCTGTCTGACCCTGGTGATTTTTTTTGTACCAGGGATCAAACTCATGACCTTGTGCTTGCCAGGCAGGTGCCTCTGCTGCTGAGCTAAATCCATGGCCCCTGGTTATTGTATAGAAGAAAACGCTGTGTGGTAAGAAGGATAAGGAGTATAGGGAAGAGGCTTGGGCAGATGGGTTTTTACCTTATACTGAGTGCCTAGGGAAGACCTCACTGTAAGGAAAGAACTGTAGAGACTGAGTGAATGACAGCGTGGGCTGTGCAGAAATGGAGTAGAAACACTCAAGGCGAGAAAAGGGCAAGAGCAAAAGTCTGCAGATGAGAGTAAGAGTGGTGTATTGGAATCACATAAGGAGCCTCTTCTGACCAGCAGTGTGGGTGGGGTGGTTGGATTGGGTAGTGTAGGAAAGGAAAGGAGAGCCCAGTAAAGCAAGTCACAGAGGTACCATGGGGCCACGCTTTGCTTGGTCTGGTGAGGAGTTTGGCTTTTACCAGCGCAGATTTGAATTGAGAAGTAAAATGATCTGAGTAAGGTTGATCCTAGAGTGATGAGAAATCTATTAGAAATGAACTCATAAACTTTTCAAATTTCTTTCACGAATGCATCAACTGTTTAAACTCCTGTAGATACTGCCTTGTGCATTTGCCTCAGAGTTTAAGTTTGATGTTAAGGTAACATGAATGGCTAACTGCTGTGACTGAGGAAGGAGAGTCTATGACAAAGAGAGGTCATACTTCTGATGCCAAAGAGGGAAATCCAGACCAAGGGCTGCAGGCCAGGATGAAGGAGCCCTTTGGCCCTGGCACTCCCATCCTAGGGGCTGATCCTGTGGACTTCCAGCTCTTTATCTTGAGTAGGTTGCTTCAATTTAGCCAACATTTATTACTTCACATAGTTCGGGAATTATTCTAAAGGTTCCAAAATAGTAACTGAGGAATCCTTTTCACCTACAAGGTAAGTTCTAATGGTCCAGTTTTTTGTGTTGGATGCTCATTAAGCTGTGTGGACAAAGGTCACTAGAGATAAATTCCTTGAACAGGCAGCTGAACAAGATGGTCACAATAGCATGTGTTCTGTCACTAGAAATGAGGTGGAATTGTATAAGGCATTTTCTGGGAGGACTGTGAAGTGAAAGATTGGATAAAACATTGCAGTTAATAGAGTAACACGTGCCTACAATTCTGATGGGAAAAATTAGAGGTAGAGCTAAAGCTTTAGTTCTCCTAAAGGCCTGTTGTTATTACTGTTAATGATTAGCTTTTAACCAAGGAATTATGTGAAAATTCAATTGTTTTGCCAACTCTTTCATTACTTGGTCCTGCTTGCACACCTTTCATAATCTATGCTCCAAAATGCGGCATAATTATAGGATTCAAGTGCTGCTCTCTGTCCAAACTCTTTAAGGCACCAAGCTTAGAGCTTTGAAAATGCCATCACCTTCTTTGAAACAAAGAAAATGTTGCTTAATTGGGGCCTGACTTTTTCTGAAAAGAACCATTTGGAAAGGGAGATTTCACATACAGAAAATAAAGGTTATGACTCAGGGTCATGATGAAAATCTCTGAAGAAAAAATATATTGGAACATAAACGGTACTGAATTTCCTGGGCCATGTGAAGGCTGTGCTGAATTAGTGCTCTGGGGACATAATGGAAGCTGACTTAACAAAAGCAGAAAACTGAAATGTTTTGCTTTACTAAATGCCACCTGCCTGTGTGTGAGGAAGGCTGTGTTCAGTCTCAGCGGACTAGAAGGGGAGGAAAGGAGTTCGATAATTTAAGTCAGCTTTATTGATAGAAATAAATTTATGACAGTGACCTTTTCCTGTTCCGTTCTAGGGTTGGTTACTACTGAAATAGTAGCGCTTAACACAGTCTGCTTTGGGCTCTAACCCTTACTCTCAACACCTTCGCTTTCCTTAATTAATGACTTGTTTTCATTGGCTTTATTTTGTTTTATTTTGCTAGGTTTTATTCGTTCTAAAATAAAATTTTAAAAAATTAATGAGGACAATTGCTTCGTCACTAAAAGTGGGTAATGTACAGTAGAGTCTGCTAATTCTCTCTGTAATATTCAATTCTTTTCTTCATAAAAAGGAAATATGTTTCCTGAGGTTTCGCCGATCACGTGTTTGATCTGATGTGTGCTTGCTCTTCCGGTCTCCTCTGGAGCCCCTGGGCCAGGTGACTGTGCTCTGTGGAGCGCCAGGGGAGGCGATGTGCAAGAGTTTGGAGCCACACCCTGCAGACGAATCTCCTTGCCTTCTTCTACCTTCTCATCCTCTCTGTAGATGCAAGGAGGTCAGGGGTGGTTAGAGACTCAGCTTCAAATATGTGAATGTATACGGTAGGTAGATCCTCCGGGGTTCAAATGGGGAAACAGAAGCCACAGAAGGCAGCCAAAGCAGAAAGGAATTTATGATAACAAATTAAATGCTTAAAAAATAATCAGAAGAGTTGGCCGAGGGAAAGTTGGAGAACTGCTGCGGGACCACTAGTTTTAAAATCACATCATTATGCGTGTGAGGCTGAAAGATCACTCAACCATTGCTACACTGATCCTCTCCAAGGTCACTTTCGCTGCCTTCTATGTTAGACAGCAGTGGTTTTTTTTTTTTTTTTTTTTTTTTGAAGGGGTGGTATCGGAAATTAAACTCAGGGCGTTGTGCTCTCCAAGCAGATGCTGTGCTGCTGAGCTATATCCCCAGCACTAGAAATGTTTTGAATATGGTTTTGCAAACACATCTGTTGGTACTTGCTTGAAGGCTGTTTCTGTATCTGCTGTCATAGGATGATCCCTCTTTTCAGCCACCTGAACTTCTTATGAATGCTTGTCATTGGCACAATCAGTATTGCATATGGAACTCTAGCTGCTAAATGGTTTGGAAGGGATGGTAATCTGCTTCTTGGTCACTGTGATAAAAATGTGGAGTGTCCCCCAAGTGTTAATAAACAGAATGTAGAACAGTAAGAGTCAATGAAACAGGATTCTGTTTTCCAGACCCTTTGGACTGTCCAACCAATGATGGACCATACATTAGAGTTTACATGAAAAAAAACAAAACTATAATCTCATTTAATCTGGTGCTATTATCATTTTTGTCACTTATAGTTGAACTTAATCTAATTTAGTTCAAATTTTCTTAGAAATGAGGTGCAACAGTTAACACATTGTGTTGCATTAGTATGATTGTTTAGAAATACATATCTTGTAGGTTGGAAAGTTGGTGATTCCTAATTATTCACTGCAAATATTTGGGAGTACCACCCCAAAGGAACCTTTGAGGATAGCTCATCTGCAAGTAAAGATAAACTGTGGTAAAAAAAGTAAGTCAAAAGTGGTAAAAAAAGTGGTAAAAAAAGTAAGTCAAAATGTTGGGTTTTTGTTGTTGTTGCTTTCAACCAGGTCATGTTAGGAAGTTACTCCGGATAGAATTGGCCATGCTGTAAGCAGAGACATAGGGAATTTTGCTAAACTAAGCTCAAATGTTTCTGCTTCTAGCTGGAATACAAACTAGGAGTTTAGTAATTCAAAGCCTTTCAGGGTTAAAATAGCCAGCTGCTTTTGTAAAACAAAGTGAAACTGTAACCTTAGCAGAAGATATAGCCATTTTCAAGTCCACAGGAGTAAAACTAGTGGCAAATAAGAGATCAAAGGTTCTTCCTTTTCTTCCAAGTTAATTGCTATGGAATGAATTCTCCCTTCCTAAGCCTCCAATTTGTAAATTGAATTCCTAACTTTCAATGCAACTGTATTTGTTTTAGGACAGACCTTTAAAGAAGTAATCAAAACTAAATAAGATTACAAGTGTAGGATTCTAATCTGATACACTCAATGTCTTTATAAAAGAAGACACCAAAATTGTTCACTTTCCCCCCTAAACTTGTAGAAATAGGGAAAAAATGAGAATATTTTTCTTGATGTAGAAAATAAAAAAATTCTTGATGTTTTTCTATTACCTTCAATTTTGGTTGACACAAAAATGTTAGTTTTATGTATTTTGGAAATTATCATGTATTTTCACTTAGTCACACAGCTAGTACTTAAAGCCTGCTTTGGAACACATGATTTTATTCTTTAAAAAGGAGGCAAAATGAATGTGGAGGAAGGATTTACTTATAATGCAAAATACCTCATTTAATTTTTTCAATTAAGAGAGAAAGAATCCAATGTAACTATCTCAACCCCGATTTATATTCTTTGTTTTTCTCTGGTTTTCTTTGTGCCTTCAGCAATGAAAAGGATTAATTCTGTTATAATTTAAATAGAATTATTTGCTAAAAATCCTTTGCCAAGATCAGTGAAAGGGGATTAGTTTTAAGCTGCCCTAATCGGAGTATTTTTAAGAGACAGTCTATCTAGGAATCACTATTAACACTACAGATACAGCTTTTAAAATATCATTTATAATATATATTTTTTCTTTAAATCACTCATAAACAGTTATCTAGAGATCTTTCATAGCTTTTGAATGGCAAAATATACCACTAAAAAAATGAGGTTGTTTAATTTATATAGTATTATCTCAGATCATTGTGTAGCGAATACATATATTGTTGTAGCAGGGATCTAACTCATGACCTTGTGCTTGTCAGGCAGGTGCTTATGCCACTGAGCTAAATCCCCAGCTAGCCCTGAGAATATATTCTTTTTGGGCAAGGCTAATGCATGAAGATTGCTGCTAAGTTACTCTTACCTTTGAATATTTCTACACTGGGCTCTTTGGGGAAGATTCCAAATCCTTTCCTAAGAGTTATGGTTTTCTTCCTTTCATCCCAGTGAGTGCAAAAGTAGTCACAATGCTTGTCCTTATGTTTGAAGTAATACTACAGTTACATAAAACTTCTTTTTGGGAATGAAGTATTATCTACGCAAAGAAAAAACCAGAACAGACAGGAAACAAACATATTTAGAGCAGGAAATCAGCAGAGATATCTTCAGTATACTTTAGATTTACACAAAAATTCCAGAAGAAAATAAAAATAGGACATATAGGGTAAATAAAGTATTATTTTTTTATTGCTTGTTTAAGGTTTATATCTTGACAGCGCAGGTTTTCATTTAACATTTACTGAACTGATCTTCTACCTCTTCTGTGACAATTCACTCAGGCCTATCATTTTACCACTTACACTGCAGTTCTAACAGTTATCATGAATCAAGGCCTTTCTGTGGAATCAGATAAATTAGGCTGTAGGGGCATGAGAGTAGGGTTGTAGAGAAGAGGTCTGAAGAAATATTCAGAGGCAAATGTCCAGTCCTGAGAGCTGAAGGACAAATAAATGAATACAGGATTCAGAGTTTGCAAGATCAGTAGTCATCAGGTTAATACTGCAAGTACAAGACAGGTTTCTCTACTTTTCTTTTGTTGTACTTAGCATTATTTTATGGGTGTGTTCTAAAGAGATTTTAGAGACTAGAGACACTCCTCTCTCTGGCTTACACAGAAGTAGTAAGTGTACGTAGTTACACTGAGGCTTCAGGCTAGCCCTGTCAGCTGATGAAACCAAAGGGGAAAGTAGACTGTTTGGCAGAGTGGAAATCATTTTTGAAATTTCTATCATGTTGCAAATAAAATATGCTAAGTGCTTTGCCATAATAATCTCAGAATGAATGCTATTCTTTCATTCCAATGGGAATTGGAGTTCCCAATTCTCTATTATGCATTTTAATCATCCTCTACATCTAGGCTTAAAAATGTGAGGCTGACAGTGTGAAAGAAAATTGTACAGTAGGGACACGGTATTTCATAGCTTGTTGGCTTTCCATCACCTGCGTATTTCTTAAAGTAATAATAGAAATGCCATGTTTTCTAGGGTATCTAGTATAACCCATTTACTTTGTGTTGTAATCAGCAAAAAGAGAGGACTGGACCTGTGAAAACACTCTTCAGCAGGGAAACTGTAAGCTCGTTTGTCCGGATCATTTCACCGATGAGTGAGAAGCCAGGTGAGCTGATTGCGGCCCCTATTGCTGCACAGTAAGCAGGGCTCACAGCTGCCACCCTGTAGTGCTGATCTCTGGCAGACCTCGTCATCCTGGGGTGGGCTGTTTAGGGTTTCAAGGCTGTATGATCCTCATCTATAAACTGGAGACCATCATAGTACAGTATTCACTTCTTAGAATATATAATACATCTAAAGAGTCTAAAAGGGTTAATGATACATACTATACACTCAGCGCGTATCTTTTATTTCTAAACTCTGGCAAGGATTCTGTTCAGAGTTGCAATCAACCTCATTTATAGAGGAGGATATTGAGATACAAAAAGATGCAAGTAATTTACTCAAGGGTTGCCATCATTAGGTGACAGAACAAGGTTTGGAATGTAGGCCTTTAGTCTTTTGACTCCAATGTTCCAAACTCTGTAATACCTTTTTGTCTTAATCACTGGGGATAAATCACAAGCCTCACATTTGCTGGGCAAGAAACTATACCACCAGCACTTGTCTAATAGCTTAATTTTCTCATTATTCATTAAAATAATCATTCAGAATGACTTAGTAAATATACACATTAATTTTTATATTATACTGTTCTAGTTAGTTATAAACTATTCACCAAAAGTCATTGTTTGATAAAAAAAATTCCTATTTCTTACATTGGTAGTAGTTAAAATGGAATAACTACTTCAGATTCAGTATTTTTAATAAAATCCTATGGTTTGTCACAATGATCTCATAAATACTTCAAGGTTACCCAGTCATATTTATAAAATACAACTGAATTTTGATGCACTTATAAATAAAAATGGCACTGTACCTTACTCAAAGTTCTGTCATTGTAGATAAAAGCAAATTCTGAAGTCTGAAGTGATTTAGACTCAAACACTGTGATTTATTTTATATCGCTTGAGTAATAACAGCCCAAAACAATGTAGGTTAGGAACCTCCATATTTCTGAAACAAATAAGCCTACATGCCTAACAGAGACACCAAATAAACAGAAATTCCTTTTGGACTCTTCTTAGCTATGTTAATAAAAACGTAGGATTTAAAAAAGAAGAGAAAAACTCTTCATGCATGTAAGTGAGAAGCCACCAGTGAATGACACCAAGATTGGTAAAATGGGCTTATGTAGCAAGATCACTGGGAAGCTGACATTTACTGAAGTTTCACTGTGCTTGGAATTTGAAAAAAAAAATACGAATGAATGTAAATGTACGAATTTCACATTAAAGGAAGTAGCGATTGGGAGTGAAATTAATGAAAGAGTGAAGAAGCTGAATTTTGGGCCAGATTTAGAAAAATACTAGCATCTGCCACGCATGACCATTGTTTCTTCAGTGGGTAGAAGAAGCTCACTGGAAAGGCCTTTTAAGACTGATTTGAGAAAGAAAATAACTAGAGATATTACCACTTCTCCACTTGCACTGCATTTTATTCAGTGAATGAATTTGTGCTGGGACTTTCCCCTTCAGAGTGTGAACCGCCTGGAGGCAGGGTCCTGCTCAGGCTTCAGCATCCCAGTGTAGCTCAACCATGTATGGAAAACTTGAAAAATGTTTCCAGAATTAGTTGTTGTGTCTCAATTCTATTATATCAGATATGGTATAAAATAAATTACCTGTCCATATGGTGTGTGTGTGTGGTTGTGCTTTTGTGTGTCTTTTGGGGCAACTTTAAAACAAGGGGGTGCTGCAAATGATGCTAGGGGTAAAGAATAAAATCTTAGTCTTGTAAATGACACAGTGGGAATTAAAGAAAACTGGTCTTCCTCTAGTTTCCTTGCCCATTTCCAAAGTTCTTATTTAGCCCCGATGGGATAGTGATGAACAGTACCTGAATTGCAGTACCTGAATTGCAGTGGAGAGAAAATCTTGACCTGTACCTTAAAAGACACTCGGGCCTGGAAGAGAGGCCAGTGCAGACTGTGAGGCACAGGTGTTCCTGGCTCCGCACTGGCAGTAGCCCGTTTCTGACAGGCTGCCGCATTGGGCACAATCTGAGGCTCCCAGGTGGCCTTCAAGGACATCGGGCTCTGCAGCCAACTCCTTGTGCGGAGGTCGGAGGGAGGGCTTGGGTGCACAGGCAGGGATCCATGGAAGGGAGCAGTGAATTATTAGAGGGCAAGAGTTGGCATTTGGGAAAATAATTCTTGACTAGTGATAAAGAAATGATTAATTCTCTCAGGACAGTTGTGCTGTATTTAATTCAACTTTAAGGTCAGTGGAGACTTTGAATGAATATTAAAGAGAAAAGATTTTATTGTTAACACTTTAACATAATGTTTACTTAAAACTTAGCGTATGAATGAATCTCTGCACCTAGGAATGTATGGTTTCTATGGGTCACTGTCTACAATTTCTTTGAGGTCCTCATAAAGATCATGGACAGACAGCTGCCCAGACACAAATCGAGGCAGGGTAGTTTCTTCCTGCATCTTAGCTTGTTCTGGGCTTTATGACTAGGCTCTTGAAAGACCATAGAAATGATTATAACTTAGTTAGCCATGCTAGCCTGGCCTCAGACAGAAAGACCATTAGCTCAGAATCCCAGTAAGATGGGGGAGATCACATCATTACCTATATGTCAGTCTTCTCTCTGCCTGTGATGCCTCTCAATATGCAAGACCATCTGAACCACTCACTTCACCTGTTATTGATCTTCAGACTCTAGGGATTGTCCTCTGTCCTTCACCCTTAAACAGAATATGCTCAGCCCTTGTTAACCATTTATGCTTTATGGTTTTATAATTTATGTTTTTGTTACACCACTTCTTTATATCTTTAAACTCCTTTTTAAAAATTTAAAAAATGTTATTTTAAAGATAATAAAACCCAACAAAACAGAACAGAATAAATCCAATCAAAACAAAGTAGTGAAATTTGTACAAAACTTCAAAGCAGGACAATAGGAAAACAACAATAGCTACCATAGTGTATTTTGTTATCGTCACAATAATACTGCATTCCATTAGCTTTAGCAGAGTCAAACCAAAATAAAACAGGATAAAACCAACCAAAACAGAACATTGAATAAAGCAAAACAATTAATTGGAATAAAACAAAACAGTGAGAACAATATTAGATTTCCAACACAAAATAGAAGGAAATCTCCCCTATTTGCTATACAGCACAGTTATCTTCCCCACAAATGCTCAGACTGCGGGTACTAGGCCTCCAAAGTCAACCAAACAATAGAAGCATTCAGCTGCCCCCATATCTAAATTGCCAGCAACTCAGCCTGTCCTCTGAACCAGCTGCCATCCAAGGCTGAGGGGGCTGTGGGTGGAGGGAGTAAGGGAGTTGGTGATTCTTAGCCCTCACACTGGTAGGCCCAAGGTGCTATCTGACTTTTCTCTTCCTGGACCCCACATTGCTTATGTGGCTTACTAGAAAGGCTGGCTAGTTGGCTTGTTGGTCAGCTCTTCCCAGTTCCCCCATGACCAGTTCTTGGGAGGTGCTTTTCCATCTTTAAACTCTTAAGCAGTTGTTCTTCTAGTTCAGAAATAAGAATATGCCTTAAATCCATGCTGTTTTACAACAATGATTGGTAACATTTAAAAAAAATATTCTTTTAGTGCATAAAATAATTGTCCATCTTAATCCTTATCCTTGGCTCGGATGACATGTGGGTTGTTCTGAGAAAGAACCCTCAGAATCACCTTTCTTGCATTGCAGCCTTTTACTTTTCCTCCAGCCTCTTAGTGCATCTTGATCTTTACTGACAAGTTCAATTTTTTCTTCGAGGTTGACAGAGCATTCAGTAGACCTCTACCATTCTACAGGTTCACAGTGCATTGGAAGAATTTGCTTACACCTCTGATTGCAACACTAGATTAGATATGGATTTCTGTGTATGAGCTATTGCCTATTGACTTGCTTGCTGTCTTTTAATTAAAATGAGGGTTGGTAAAGTTGAAAGAAGTAAAAATGTATATTGGAAAAATTCATTACATGAGAAATGAAATGGCAGTAAGCAGAAAAATATTCTTCCTAATGAACATTACCATTAATTTTCTCTATTTTTCTCTCATTGCTCTTACTTCAGCAAAGTTGAGGGGACAGCTGTATCTGTTCTATTTGTAGTTTCAAATAAGAATAAAGTTTATCTGTGTAGTTATAATAATATCTTTCATATACATTACTACTTGAATTTCAATGAAAATTTTATAAGAATTTACATATTTATGGTGATGATGATATCCTTTGTTTTCTGTTTTTTTAAAATAAATTCTGATAATTCTTACATGCTCTTGGGTTTGCTAAATCACTATCAGTGTATGGTAAGTGGAAGTTTTAGAAAGCAATGTTTTTGAAAGTCCTAATAAAATAATTAGAATATCACATCCTAATTCTGCAGTCTTTTTTTCATATTCATGCACTACTGGGTGATTGGAATACAAATTCATTTAAATTACGTTGTTTGGATATAGAGTATAAAACACATTTTTAAATGAATGGTAATACAAATCATTATGTTTATCGGTAGAAATATTATTGAAAAATCAAACAACTTGCTCATAGGAAGAATTAGAGACTATAAATAATAAGATACTTTCTTTCAAATAACAATATTTTATTTTGATTATGAAATATTTATTCAGAGGTTTGGCTTTGTTTCACACAAAATATTTCCTGAAAGGAAAAGCATAAAGAACATTTCTTTTTTTCCAACTTTTTGTTTAACTCTTGATATATCAACATACATGTAGACATGTAGAACATTGATTTGTGTGTACACATATAAGTACACAAGTATGAAATGCTCATATACCAATATCAGGAAGCATAAAACATTTCTATGACATTTCTAAAACATTTCTAAAACATTAAATGACCAACTTTCTGTACACCAAGACAAACAGAAGATTACAGTGATCATGTTAAAGGTTAATATTTATATTTCCAAAATATAACAGAAGCTTCGTCTGTTTTTTCTTATGCATTGTTTCTATAAGTGCATGCTTTTTCCCACATGGCATGTGCGGAATGTCAGCCAGAATGTTGTGGATGAAGTCCTTTGGCTTTTGTCCCTCTCACCAGGGTCTGTGGACCATATCTCTGAGCCCAGTGATCTACAGAGTGAGTCCTTTAGGACTGAAGAAGACCAGTTCATGGTCCTTTGGCAGTCTGTCTTGAATAAAATGAAAACATTGTGAAATCACCACATGCTCAGACAAATTTTACAGAACTTTGGAAGTTCTTCTGACTATATCCTAGTTAAAAACTGGGTTGTATTAAGTCAGGAAAAATTTGTTAACACCAGAAAGATGAAAGAGAGTGCTGCATTGATTTCCTTAGGGCTACTGCTGTTGCAATTCAAGATCCTTTTAAAGTGTAGAATTCAAAGTCTTACTATCTTTCAGCACAGGAAATTTTTCTGAATTAATATGTTTTCAACATTTTATATTTTAAAACATACCTGACTTTTATAATACTTCTTTTCTTTTTAATGTTTCTTTATTATAATTATATTCTTAATTTTTGTTTGTTTTTTCTTTTGAAATTATATGTATTTTTTAATTATGATTTTAAGTGATTGCTTTGTCTTTTAAAAAATTTTCTTTTAAAAATTTTCTGCTTGACTCATAGTAATGAACAATAGGATACATAATAATGTTGTATTTGGTAGGTTAGAGGTCTAGTTCAATTCCACTCCAGGCCTATACTGATCAAAATTTTTACTGATGGTTGTTTCAGTGTCTCATATGAATGACTGGTGATGTCCGGTCCCTTTTACTTTAGTGAGGGCATGTATAATGACAAAGCAAAAACATTGAAATGTGATTTCTTCTTGGTATCTCAAAAGAAACATCACTGATTCTATTTCCTTTTTTTCAAAATTTTCTTTTAATACGGAAATGTGATATGCTCAGGGCTTAGGGCTGGTTCACAGCAAAGTCCCAGGTCAGCTAATATATTGGGTAGGTAAAAATGTAATTTAACTCTGTGTTTCACTTCATAATTTGGAGAAAAGTTTAATTGCAAAAGATTTGCAAATAATTAAGGAATTCCTTAGTCAAGTAAATATTTATTATCAGGAGAAAATAATGGTGTTTGTCTGACCACATCTACCTGATCAATCACAGAAATTCAAATATATATATATCATTTATGTATCATATATTTTATTTTAATTTTAATTTTTTATTTTAAAGAGAAAAGAAAAATCAAGAAGCAAACAAACCGTCAAAAACAACAAAAGCAAAATGACAACAGCAACAACATTTTCCCCTTTGTATCATACTCACATTGTTTTTCTTATATGTACAGAGCCTTTTTGTTCAGATGTATTTCATATTGATTTCCATTGATTTTCTATCTGTTATGGACTGGTTGCTTCTTGTATCTTCCCTGGCTTCATATGTTGCAGCCCCAATGTGATACTATTTGAGTCGGGCATTTCAGGGGGAACTAGGTTTGGATTAGGTCACAAGGATGATGGTGACCCTTATGGTGGCGTTAGTAGCCTTATAAGAATAAAAGGCAAAAGAGATCATTCTGTGAGCAAGGAGGACTTTCAACAGAAATCAAATTGTTGAGCACAGAGATTATGTAACTTCCTGCAATCTTTAGAACTGAGAAATGTTTCTATTTCTGAAGACTGTCTACACCGATGTTTTGTGATAGCAGTGTAAGTAGACTCAGATGGTATTGAAAACTGAGGTCCAAAAAGCAACAACAACAATGACAACAAAAACAAAAAACTAACCAAACAAACAAACAAACAAACAAAAAACTGGACTGTATTCTCTGGACTGTGTCTTCTCTTCAGTGTTTTCAAATAGCCAGACCAGCCTTTATCTTATATTACCCCATCTAAGACATTTGATACCCAGTGTTTCTTAGTGGCTGGCACACTAAATATGGGTTTTTTAGAGAAGATTTTTAAATGTGGAAAACTTCAAATTTCACATTTGTTTATTCCCATAGAAAATAGTGTACATTAGTTGTGTCAGCCCTTTTTAGAAAGAGGTTTTAATTTATATGGATTAAATTTTATCAGATTAGGGATTAAAATTTCAGTGCTATTTCAAATGTGAAAAATCTGGATATACCTTTCTGAAAGCTGTTTATTTTTGATATTGACCCAATAAAAATAAGAGTGGTGTGTCTTAGATGCATTAACATATATTTGAAGAAGTGCAGATTTAGCTTTAAGTCTATTGACATAGATTCTCTAGGAGGAAGAAATAGGTACCCTGTAGGCCTGAAGTCTCAAACTACAGTGGCAACAAAAATCCCAGGCTTTAGCACGCTTTGATCTTCATTCGCAGCAGTACTGAACTTTGTAGTTGCTCACAAGAGAAAAACAAGGAAACAGAAAAGAAGGGTGAAAAGGTTAATATGAAAACTTAATTTATATTAAACCACTTGCCATTTTGCTGGTCTTTTGCAACCTGAGATTTACATCCTCTGTGTGTTTTCTTTATGCATTAAAAAGGAAAAATAAAACTTGATTTGTGAAGCAGGGAAATAATGACAGCCAACGAGGATTTTTTATATTTGTTCTTTGGTGTGAATTGGCTTAGGCATTATGATGAAGTTAAAACGCAGAGGTTAATTGAAAAATGAGATAAACAAAGCTCCTTGAAGGTCTCTGAATAATTTTGCCTGGCAGCATTGACAGTCTACAACCATCAGGCACTAAAACCTACTCCGAACTGCTGGAGATTAAAAAAAATGCTAAAGTTAATTGTCTTTCTGTTCCTTCCACCTCATTTCAGCCCAATTATAACTGGGAAAAGTAATTTTGTCTAATTTGCATTAATGCACCTCCATGGAAAAATAGCTTAGACAGTGAATTTGATTTTTTTGATATTATGGACACATTTAAGATACCTATCACAATTCCCAAATGAAAAATTCCTTGTGAAATTCTTGGATAACAATTCTCAAATTCTCCTAAGACGACTTTCTATTATAGATGCTAAGAAAAATAGTTCACATATTGAGGGATATTAACTAACAGAGCCTGCGTTAAAGACTCCACGTGGATTATTCACTTACTCTTCACAAAAATCCTATGATGTCCATCTTTTTTTACTTCTCAGATGAGAAAGGGAGGTGAAGTCACTCGGGGGAGGAGACACAGCTACAAAGTGTTAGAACTGAAATTTGAATCTGTGCTGTCTGACTTCTAATTCTTCGGTACTATTACTGTTTGATGATAGTTTATCTTAATTACATACTTGTTTTGATTTTAATTTCACAGATAAGTATCAATTAGACTGCCATTTCTTCAAATCTATATGAAAAGAGAAACTAGTAGTGCAGCATATTATTAGCTCATTTACCTAGGTTTCTAACAACTTTACTAAGAAGCTCATATTCTCATTTCTGTTGCTAAATAAAAATGTAGTATTGAGAGTGCTTGTGTGCAATAGTAGAAACAGCTGCAAATCTGAATAACATAAGCCATTTTGTATCTAGTGTAAAACCAAGCTAAGAGGTGTCAGTATTCTCAAAGGAATTTTTTTTGTTCCTCTATTAATGCAACAGATATGATCACAGTAGAAAATTAAGTGTTTCTGGGGATGGTTGATGTCTTGTTTTTTCTTGGAATGGTACAAACATTGTTTTTATTGCTGTTAATTGACAGACTGGGAGCCGAGGCAGAATCTATTCAGAACCGTTTATATTAATAGGTGCACTTTTCCAGAGGCCTTTATTTCCGAAGTGCTGGGCTCATAGCCCCTTTTTGTGCTGCTTTCTGGTGCTAAAGTGCTCATAATGATGAGGAGCATCTGGCCACAAACTATTGTTTCTCATTCAAAGGACACGTCTCAAAAGCTTTGGGGGATTCTTTGTGCTGAACAATGCAGACTGTGAATATTTTGCCCTTTTCATAATCTGCAAATGTGTGCTGTTGCTAGTGCTTCTAACCTAAGGTACATTCTTGCTTTCTGCTCAGCTTCTGAGCTTCTAAATATGAAATGAGAATGCAATCAGTGACTGCATGTCCCTCTTTTGTTTGGCCGACGTTTGGTTTCTCTGTTTTTTCTGTTGTTTGCCATCACTAAATATAGAACAATAATGAAAGTGGTAATGAACTGAAACCACAATCACGCATGGTGATTTTAAATATTTTGCATAATTAAATTCATTCTTAGAATGGTAACTTTTTCACTCATGGGAGCTTAGTCCAAGAGAGAGATGGAAAACTGGACTGGGAATATAGATTCCTGCTTGAGTCATAAACCTTGCTGGGCATTAACTTCTTCATCCCTGAAAAAAAGAGAATTATTTCTCTACAGCTTCCCTGGGACTCTCATGTGCTTTCATTCAGGAACAGGGGAGAATTTGGCTTACTAAACCAGTCTTTCTAGTCATCAAAACAATTTCTATTTAGTCTACACAGCGTGCATTACCTTTGGCCACATGCAGCTATGCCAGCTTGTCCTCTAACAATTCTGACCTTCTCCACCAGCTTCTTAGATTAAAAGAACAGTGAAATCTGATGATTAAAAGCATATTGTGTGTCCTACCAATAGAATCATGTAAAAACAAAACAGAGGAGGAAGATGTGGTGGTCAGGAGGCGACATGGAAAGAGACATAGAGGAAGACAGAGACAGGCAGATGGGCCGAAGTGCAAAGAAGAATAAATACCCTTGTTTACTGTGACCATTTGGATTTGCTTCTAGGTATATTTTTAGTTTTGATTCCTGCATGAAGACTAGAGCCAATTTTTATAGCTGTGGTTCCTCAAGGAGGAAAATCTTCAAATAAGGAAAGTTAGTATGACTTCTTCATTAAAAAGAGAAAACCAAATTACTTAGAATTAAAAACAGTATATTGTTTGCAGTTACAAACAGTGGGAGGGAATGAAATGTACCTTTATTCATGATAAATGCAAATTAAACTTCAACCTGCAATAACTTTTGTCAGTTTTTCAAGGAAAGGAGAAGAATGCATCTGATATGAAAGGTCAAATCACAGGAGTGGGAAAATAGTTTGCTGAATAAAATGGGTGTCAATGCCAAGGACACAGTTATTTAATTTTAATTTTCTTGTTTTTAAAAACCATATGTTGACCATGTGTTTTCTGTACATATAACTGTACTCATAATTGTGAGTAATTGTACACAATAATTTTGTCTATATAACTATATTCATAATTGCATATGTAATTGTGAGTTGGAAATGAGAAAAATGTTTTTCTTTTTGAGAAAATTTGTCTGCATGAAAGAGCTTGAAAAGATTCTTTAGGGGCAGACATAAACTGGAAGAGAAGTAAAGCTAAGATGAATGGGAGGAAGTCGTGGGAAGGTCTAGAATTTGGGCCATCTCAGTAGCCAAGGCTCAGCAAAGCTAGTAGGAGCTAAAAAGAGTGCTGTGAGTGGCAAAAGAGGGAAACAAATCAGCCAGAGGCACAGTTACTTACAAAGTCACCCTTGGACTAGGGATCAAAATAACAAGATTCAAATCCAGTAAGAGTCACCTTACTCTGTTTATCAAAATCTCAGTTGTAATTTCTATTATTTCTCTTAGGATCCTTGTGAGTAAGACCAAAAGAAAAAACATATCTGAAAATGCCTTATAAACACCATGTCATGGATAGGTGCTCTAAAATGGACAAATAACAGTTTAAAAATCAGATAAAATCCTTATTTTAAGGCAGCCTATCCACACTCTGTGATCTTTCATTACAAGGGTTGACAGTAAATAATGGAAGATTAAGAAAGTTAAAACCTAGTCATCTCTGCTTCCTCTTTTCTTTGCTTCAGTAAGGAGCTTTGTAGAATATAGCAAGAACTAGGATGAAAGAACATGCAACGACACTTAAAGTTAAATCGGAGTATAATGCCTGTAAAGATGAAACATGAAAACTAGCTTTCCTTTGCCAACTAAATCCTGAATTTATTGCCTTGTGCTTCTCCTATTAGCATTGATAATTAAAGCAGGGTAAGGAATGCCTTGCATTTGATGTTAGCAGTGCCACACGGCTGCTGCAGGACCCTGGGCCTGATCTTTATCCCCCGTGCAGGTAAATCTTTGAGTTCACCTTTAAAAAGCACATTAAACATTCTGGAAAAGAGTCTTTAAACTTGTGGGTTCTCCAGTGATCTCTTAAGTATCAGAAGCTCAGATTAAAGGATGACATCTTACAATCTCCTGACTACTCTCTGACCTCTGTTAGCAATGGAATAGTACAAAAGCCTTAGGATATAGATATTACATTTCTTATTTTTGCTTTGAATTGACCTTGGAGATTCACTGAAGCCATGAGGGAAAAAATCAGCATGCTAGAATTGTGCATTTTTCACTGTAAACTGTACACTTACTGTACAGTAAGCTACATACTTTCATTTTTAAAATCTGAAGTACTATGTTAATCAAAATAGTGATAAAAAACTTTGTAATATTTTATTAAATTACTATATAACCAAAGTAACATTATTCAGGATAGAAAAAATTAAATATGTATTTAAATTTTACCTTATCACTGTTAAATTCATTTACAGTATATATTTCTATGACATTTTGTAGATCCTGTTGTTTATTTATTTTAAAGCTAACCCTAGACCTTATGCGCTCTTTCTACTAATGGTCTATTTGTGTTCCAAGATCCCACTCAGGAGACACCCTACATTTAGTCATATGTTTCCTTAGCTTGTGGTCTCTTGCAGTTATTTGCTTGTTTTTCATGACCTCAGGAGTTTTGAGAACTATTTTGGCTGTTAGTAGTATGTACTACCATTTCGGTCTATCTGGTGTTCTCCTTATGAGTAGACTATGATTATGGTACTCTTTGATTTATTTTAAAGGCTAATTTGATTCTTACCTCTTCTTTTATCAAATCAATTTTTAAGTATTTACTATTGTCCCTGTATTAATTTTCTATTGCTGCATCACAATTACTAAAACTCAAATTGTTATACAATTGATGTTTCTCACTTTCAATTCTGTAGGTTGGGAATCCAGCCAGGGGTAACTGAGTCCTTTTCTGCTTAAGGTGGCACAAGCTCAATAAGTGTGTTGTCTGGGTTGAGAGAACCCCTGTCCATAAACATCCAGATGTTGGAAGAATTCGGTGTTTTTACGGTTTTTTCATCACCTGACCTCATCTTTATTTGAGGTTGACCATGGAAACTTTCATTTTTATTGGAGTTCTTTGCACATTTTGATTCCTCTTATACGTATCTTGCCAGCAAGAGTTCAATCACTTTTAAGGCATCAAGTAATTAGGTCAGGTCTTTTTCTTATAGCCCATTTTACCACATCATGTGACCTAATTACGTGACTACCTTTTCATATTTACAGCCTGACTCACATTCAAAGTGTGAGAATCATACACAGCTTGCTCACTGGGGCAGCAATCATAGGGCCATCCTGAAGTTCTGTCATCAGTATTCCACACAAACTCCTCCACGTTGGCAAACTGGACTGAGGTTATTTTGTCTATTTAAATGTTCCTCACAATTGGAATCCAATATCCCAAGCACTTGTGATTTTATTGAAAAGATAGCCAGATCCTTGCTTCTGCCCTTAACAGACACATCTGACAGCTGGCACAAAGTTTTCCACAGCTTATTATTGGAATAGAGTTTTTTTCCTCTCCCTTCTTTGCTATTCCAATTTCTTGGTAGACAATATTTTAGAGAAATTTCGTATTTTATTGATTTTTCATTTTTAATAAAAAGTTCTAAAAAATAAGTTCTACAAATCAAATAAAAAATTTTAACCAAGGCTCAGTGTCTAAATGTTGACCTTCACTTGACAGAGCCCCTAAGGATATCAGCAAGTCTTTCATTAGTGAAATTATGATTCTGAATTTATACATATTATTATAGTTCTTTGAGGTACATATTTTTAGTTCTGAGTATGTATCAAATAATTAAAACATTGAGGAGAAAAGAGCATGATTTCCTCATTCATTTTACATACAAATATTTCTTCAGGGGGCAAATACTACCTAATATTGATGCTACTTCTGAAAAACACCATATTGAGATCTGACATATATTGTGAGTATAAACAGGACTAAATCAAAAGAATAGTTCAAAGAAGAAAAAATTTAAAGTTAAGAGGAAGAAGTAATTTTGTGACATGACAATCGAGGCTGTGATATTTCTGTGCATTTATCTCCACCTGTGTCCCCTATTCTTTGTTTTAAGGTATCCAAAAGTTCTACACAACTGTCAGAAGTAAAGGGTCAGTTGGTGGCTGTTCTGTTATTACCAGTTGCAAAGCCTGGCAGCCCCAGTAACATAAAAACGTCTTTTCTCATTCACCAGTTTTACACTGCTTTGCCTATGCTCCTTTGTTTGAGTTGCAATGATTGTCATATTTTCAGAGATACCAAACAGTGGGGCAGAATTCCAAATCTAACTTTCTAGGTAAGCCATCTTTTTCCCACTTGGGACTTGACATTTCCAAATCCCAATTATCTGGTAGCTGAAGTCAGCTTCTATCTCAGTAAAGGTAGCCTGTCCTTGAGTCCTGGCTCTTCTGAATTTTGTTGCAAAAATCAATTGCAAATGATACCCTTATATATCAGTTGGAATGTGTCTTTACTTTAAAATCTATCTTAACCCCTGCATTCAAAGATGAGTTTCTGCATTTAAGGAACTCATGTGGAGTCTAATAACTTTACTTGCTCTGTGCTGATCTACTGGGTACAACCAGAAGAGTCTAATATGCTAGGGGTCCAAAGATGAAGCAGTTTTATTTTTCCTTCAGTTACTGTATCAAACATAAATATGTTTATATCACCAAATAGTTGATTTCCTTTTTCCTCTCATCTTTTGTGCTATTTTGAATGGCACCAAGGCTATTAGAATATTTAACTCAGCATAACAAATTAAAGTTTCTAGCTCATTGCTAATTTAGGCCTTGTCTTCATTCCCACAGACTTGTGAAGAGTCAGGTTGGGGGGCATGGAGGAAGGAACAGATATGGCACTGTCTTTACTGTGGACTACCACCTGGGTTTTTCTGTTGTGCTTAGTAGAAGTTAGCAGACCTGTTGTCTATTTAGTCTTCTCTGTTTAACAGCAAGTGGTTGCCACTGCTGTCCACATAAATACAGTGTTTAAATACTGTCCGTTATGTGAGGGTCACTTGTGAGCTTTGTAAACCCAGTGGAGGTTCACCACTGCACTCACTGGGAGGCAAGCAAACTTGTGCTGGATTCACATCTCCTGACCTGCCCAGATCCCTTTACCAAATTAAGTGTTTATTTGATCCATAGGAAAAGACACCTTTATTATTACAAAAAGTTCTGCTATTTCAAAAGCCTAGAACGTACAGTGAGTCACTTGTGCTCACGTCCAATTCACACAGTCCAGGGAAGGAGATGTTCCTACTCAATTTGGAAATGATGAAAACTATCCTCTCCCTAGGCCTGTAATGGTCAACCTTTTAGAGCTTACAGTGATACAAACAGCCCACTGGCAGGGTGAGGTTTTATTATTATAGCAAATCTTTCTCTATCAGTTTCCTCAGCTCATCAGGATGTATGAGGGGTGACTGAGAGGTACTGACCCAGTTTATTTCATTCTTGGTGAGTCAAAGACCCTTAATTATTATGATCATTTTATAATTTTTTATTTTAAAGGGAATAAAACCAAGACAAATAAAACAGAATAAAGCCAATCAAAACAAAGCAGTATAAGTGATACAGAATGTCAAAACAAGATAACAGGAAATCAACAATGGCTACCATAATGCCTCTTGTATTCAAAGTAGGTGCCCATGCTATCAGACATAGTAAAATCAAACAAAACAGAACAGCATAGAAGCAATAAAAACAAAATAATGAACACACACAGATAATTGTAAATCCAAAATGGCTACCATAATATATCTTTTTATCTTTGAAATAGCTACCCATGCTATCAGATATAATAAAGTTAGACAAGACAAAACAGAAGAAAAGCAAACAAAACAAAACAATGAAAATGATACAGGGCTTCAAAACAAGATAATAGGGAATTAACGATGGCTACCACCTTCAGAAGGAGAGCCCCCATAGATTCTATATTGGTTATTGTTGTGCTCTAAATAGATGATCAGACCACCAGCTTCAGGCCTGCATAAACAGTAAACACTACAAGCATTAAGTTGTATTTTACTTCATTAGCTATCATCTCAGCCCATGTTTCTCCAGATGGGCTGGTTGCTTCCAGGGGTTGGAGGGGGCTGGGCTCCCCTTTTCTCGCAGCCCACATACTGGAAGGGACTGATATCTAGTACTCCTTCCCATGTACTGTGACTGGTGCCAACTCGCAGGAAGTGGATGGCCTTTTGTTCTCCTCCCTGTGGCCTGTGTATGACACTGACTCATAGGAAGGGACTGGTGTCTGGTTCTTCTCCCTGTGGCACACACTTTGCACCAACTCACAGGAAGGGGCTGCCTTCTTGTTCTCATCCTGCTGGCCAATGAATGGTGGACTCTAAATTATTTATGGTTCCTTTACAAAGACAGAATATCATGACCTGGATAATCCCAGATTTGAATGCAAATTGCATTCAAATTTGAATTTCTGATAAACAAGGGAAAATTTTAAGATAAATATGTCCAAAATATTGCAAGAGACATACTAAAGAATTTATATTTAAGTTATGTGAAATTTTTATTTGTTACAGAACAATGGAAAAATCTCACTCTGTATCTGATTACATTCCTAGGTTCTGAGGATCTATCCTTGGGATTTTGCATAGATAACGTGCTATTTTACCAGATAGATATTATTACTGCTTTATAAGAAAATCATTGAGGTTCAGAGAACCTTAGTGAAATGCCCAAGATCACTTACAAATACACAAGTTAGGTCCAGAGAGAGGATTTGGTCCAAGTCAGCTGTCTTTAGCACTTGACCTTCTTTATACTTCATCACACTTTAATTCCATCCTTTGCCCCCACCCTTATCCTCAAGAAGTGCATGCACTGCTCTTCCTGTTTGATTCACAGGCACTTCTCATTCTCCTGGCCTCTTTGCTCCTACTGGGTTCCATTTCGATCCTGGCATTCTCGTAGGACTAAGTTATTCCTGGGAGTTAACCCTGAGTAAGTATAAGTAGAGCTTACATGTTTAGTAAATTTCTCTTCTTATTTTTGTCCTTTATTAGAGTTCTGTTCTTATTTTGTAAATCCATTGGCCATGGATATCTTCTGTATTTGTTTCTTTCTTTCTCTTGAGCGCAAAACAAGTCATATGCACGTTATCCCTTATTTTTTCCTCTGTGAATGCCACTCACTGTATTTTCAAAAAACAAAGTTTGGTAAAAGAAGAAAATGCTCTCAGAAAACTGGAGGATGTGTTCCTGCACCAGATATGAGAGGTCTTGCCTTTGTTCCTGGTTTTCTTCAATCTAAACTTGGAAGGATGGAAAGATAAAAAATAGCATTTTACTTTCATCTCTTTGCAAATAGTTTATTTATTAGGTTAAATCTCTAAATTCCAGCCTATTTAGCATTTCACAGTGATTTCCTCTCTTGCTGTCATTTACTGCTAATCCTTGATAATACCAGGGATACATCTTGAGAGGTACTGGGTGGGTGGATGAGACATGCCATCTACAATATGATTCATGGAATAGTAGCAAGAGTGTAGCTTATGACTTTGACAGGCAAATATAAATAGTGAATGAAAGGAAAATAAGATAATGAAATAAGGAAATTTATATGAATACATAACAAAAAAGAACAAATGAGAGAAGAGGAAAGATTTGCAGAAAAAAATTAGTAGAGTCAGATCTACTCAATATTTACATTTTCTGAGTATTTTAGGCCAGTTACTGAAAATAATTGACCATGAGCATGTGATAGTTACTCATGTCTCATGTTCTTCAGATTGTTTTAGTGGAAAGACTTGAAGTTGTCTGGTGGTAATAGGATGGGTCAGTGCTTCTAGGTGTATTGGAAAAGTTAGCTATTGATTAACACATCATTTATGAGATTGTTTTTAGAGGGCATATGAAAATATATTGCAACATGGTTTATAACATATAATACACTGGATATTATAAGGATGATGTGTAGTTCTAATGTACTATTAGCAAGACCTTGATGTGTCTTAAATCTTGGCTATTTTTATGAAGCAAGTTAATTTAGTGATGAAAAGTCCTTTGTTTTTAATTTGGAAGTCAGATACACTAAGGAGGTGCTAGAATATCCTACCAGATCTATGCTCTTGGGAGAGTCATTCTTCTAAGAGTTGGTTTCTTCATTAATAAAATGCAGGTTACAATTTTATATCTAATTTTGGAAAATTAAATGGCACAATTCATATAAAGTATTTAACACAGTGCAGTGTACACTGCAATAGCTTAAACAGATGATCAGTATCTTTGACATTTTGATGGTTAGGACCAGTGGCGCATTTAAGTCACGGCAAGTTCAGATATTTTTTTCCTAGTAAGGGGATATTCTGAAGTCAGTCTCAAGTATCTATCTCATTGTTTAAGATAACACTGACATGGTATGGAAACTCATTTAAATTCTGTTTCTAAGCTTATACAGAATAAAAGGCACCAAAGTAGGGGTTTTCGGGCAATTAAGAATAAGGAAATCTGGATTTTCTTCCTGGATTGTTATTTCCTGTTTTGTGACTTAACAAAGGCATTTCACATTACCAAACTGAAAATTTTTATCTGTAGAACAGAACTTTTTAGAGGACATGATTTCAGCAGTCCATTATACCCTAAATTTTGTTTGTGTTTTCTCTATGATTATCTAGAGTAACTGCTGGAACTTCAGGGTTAGGAAAGCTTAATGCACAGATTAAACAAAAACCTCACTGTTTAGTTCTTTATCACTTTCAATTAGTTATCTTAATCTTAGGAAGCAGTTAGGGTAAGATAAAAAGTCTAGAGTAAAAAACACAATTAAAAATTATAGTGCAAGTATGTATTGGAAAACAGAGAAGCCCATCAAGAGAAACCAAAAATCATCAGTTATCCTCTCCCTCTTTAAACTCTGTCTTCTCTCTCTAGAACAAGCATTCCTGACATTAAAGTATGGATTTTTTTGAATTTATACTTAAATTAGACATGGTGGTGCTCACTGTGACTCCAAGATTCTGGGAGGTTAATGCACAAAGACTGCAAGTTTAAATCTATCTATCTACCTATCTATCTATCTATCTATCTATCTGGAATGAGACTATTCAGTATAGAGTACAGTGGTACTTTGGTTCATGAACTTAATTCTTTCATTTGTAAACCGAGACTCCACTGCATTTGCCTTTTGTACTTAATGATTATATTCCAGATAGTTAATGGAATCATACCACATGATTATATCATCATTTTATATAGCTGCATAATATTCTCATAAAAAATGAATCAATTTACCAAATCTGAACAATGAACATTTCACATTGTTTTAGTATCTCATTATTTTAGAAAGTTCTTTTGGGATATTTCTTTTTAATTTTTGCTAGTATTTTATTTGCCTGATAAATTTTTAGAAATTATATTTATCATTAAGGATAGGCACATTTCAATTTTTTATATTTATAGTTTTACCAGATTATACTCCTAGAAAGCTGTACATACAGATACACTCCTACCTATGTATGAAAATATTTATTTCTGCATCCAACCTTAGGTATTAGTTATTCTTTTAAATCTGAACCAAAATGCAAGGCTAATAACAGAAAGTTACTACATTGTTTAGTCTTTAGTGTTAATGAAGTTTAAGGTAACTTACTGTGTTTTGTTATCCATAATGGAGAGTTTCTTCTGTCTTAAAAATTTTTAAGACTCTTTCTTTGGAAAGTATATTAGCTATTACTCACTTTGTATTTTACAATTATTTGGTTTTCCTTTAACTTAATTTAAGAAATGCTGCTTACGTGAAATTTAGGAATTTTGTGAATGAAATCTAGTAGCTTCTTCTATTATGGTTCAAGACTTTGATGTCCTGTTTGGAAAGCCTTTCCCCAGTCAAAAATCATATGATTATCCATTGAAATTTCACTACATAATTTAGTGCATGTAGATCTGTGTTTCATTTAAATAGTGAGGTCTATAAAATACTTGCAGCTACTTTCAACTCTGTTTTCTCCAGACGCCCAGAGTTCTTTGTTGCTCACATGTATTGGAGGAGATCAGAGTCAATTTTAAACCCACAGGAGGTCCAGAGAGTGAGATTTCAGATGGGCTCCTGAAGCCAGCACAGTGCCTCTTCCCTCTTGGCGGGCTGTTTCACATCACAAGGGGGAGCCTTCCTGCTGTAGTAAATACATCCTGCTTGCTGGACTACGCCTTTCATTTGTAGCTCTTTGCCCAATCTTGATTTGTTTCTCTCTTGATCATGCAAAAAATAGTGTATTGAGGTGGTCAGGAAAAAAGTCTGAGAAAAATCAGCTATACAAGATAAATATTACCAATCTATATTACAAAACACTTCCCTGAGGCTTAAAATTCCTCTCATTATTTTCTCCTTCCCCGAATGGAATACACTTCCCTAACAATTAGTTGAATTCATATACATATTTATAGCTAAGGACATTGAGAGAAAAGTAAAATTAAACATCGTTTACTATGGGAATATCCTTCTCTCTCTCTCTCTCTCTCTCTCTCTCTCTCTTTCTCTCTTTTGGAGCTGTGATGAAAATCAATATTTGTCAAAGGTAACATAATGGATGCTACCAATGATTTTTCCTTATTCCATATTTATATATTAACTGGTCATATTGTTAAATTAACTGGACATGTTTGAGCCTAACCCCACCTCTTTGTACCATCTCTTTACAGAACACTGTTATCTACACATTCGGGGCCCTAAGGTGAACAGAGCAGATAATCCTATTTGTGGTTAATCATCAGGAAATTGATTTTTTCCTAATTCCTTTCCTCAGCGCAATCCTGACTTCTATAGAAGTGCTGGATCTTGAATGGAATCCACTTGCACTGCTCCTGTCATTTGTGCTTAACCTTCTAGAACTTGTTACAGGGAATGGTGCTGTCAAATAGTCTCTTTGCCTGGCTGTGAATCATATGCACTTATGAATGTTTTGGATGATAGGTATATTGTAAATGTGAAGCTCTCTTAAAAGAGGGAAAAAGGCTCCAACTATTCTTAGAGCACACATCCAAGGCTAAACATATGGCCTTGTCATCACAATTTCCTACATTGCCTTTCTTGTGGTTTTAACCTTCTACTTTATTTATTACTAGATGGCCTTATCTCTCCAGCCTGCTGCTACAGACTGCTATGCCAGGACTCAGTGAGAGCCTAAAGTAATGAAATGGGCAATCATGAAATAGGAGGGAAGTGGCTGCAGCCTTTGTCTGGGTTACAGCTGCTCAGGTTTTGTAACCTGAGCCAAACCTTTCTGCAGAAGCGGTGCTGCCCAGTGCCCCATGCTGGCACTCATGTTTCAGTTGGTATCTCCAGAACACCTTAGACTTTGTGAATGTCAAGCCTTTTTACAACTTGCAGGAAAAGTGTCAGCCCAAGGAAGAAGAGAAAGAAGACAGCTACAGGACCTCAAATGCTAAGGTGCCATTTAAAGGGCAAACAACAATTCAAGCAAAGAAATGTCATGCAAATGAAATATTTGATGAGTTCAAGGTGGAGGAGGGTGAAGAGGAAAAGCAATGAGTACTGCCCAGCAGTGTACTCTGTTTCTTCCCTGTGTAGCTAACTCTTAACAAAGCTATCAAACCAAAGCCTTATGTCCCCTGCTGGGTGGCAAGGCAACCGACTTCACTAAGTTGGTGAAAGCTGAGTCAGTACTCTCCTAAGGCTGGTCCAGTTTTGGCCAGGACCTGTGGTTTGGAGTTAGAGCCAGAGCTTCCCAGGGAGGTCTGTGTTTATTTCCCCAGGCAGAGCCAAAGTGGAAATGAGAAAGAATAATGACTTATAATCCCAGATGCCATACATGTGTCCTCAGAAAAATCACATCTTAATAATGCAGCTTTAAAATTTCTCCAACAATATATTTTTGGTTCTTACATTGAAAAAGAATTTTAAATTAATAATGTATGGTATTCATAAAAGAATAATAACTGATAACTCTAATACATAATTGATGCATGTTAATTGATACCATCATTTTAGGAGAAAATTGGCCAATATGTACTTTTAAAAAATTTTATTTAAAGAGAAAAAAAGCAAAACAGAAAAAAGGGTAGAAATAATACAGAATTTAAAAAAAAACAGTAAGAAATTACTAGTTGATAAATTACATATTGAATTGTTAGAAATAGTTGTTCATGTTACAAAATTAAGGCATACAAACTGGACATTCAAACAGTGACTCTGTAAACAGTTCTGTTCAATGATCCAAAAAAAACTTAGTAATACGGTTATCAATCCTACACACTTAAACATACATGCAGTTATATCCTTTAGAGCACTTTCTTTTCCTCCTTTTGCTTTTTAAGTCCATTATCTATTTATTTATACCATGTTTCAGCTTGCTCAGTATCTTATTGATCTGTTTTGTTGTTGTTATTTCCTTTTTAATCACCTTATATAATTCTGTTGTTTTGTTTTTGAGTTTCTCCTCATCCATGTCACATGGATCCCCTTTGGTGGAGTTGAGAATTTTTGGAGGTATTTTATTACCTTGTTTTCTCGTGTTCTATTTTTTTAATTTAATTTTTTATTAACTTGGAGGTAGTAATATACAACAGAACAGGATCGAATAAAGCCAACTGAGACAGTGTAGTGAAATTGGTACAGAACATCAAAGCAGGTCACCAGAGCAAGAGTAATAGGCACCATTGTATATCACATTATCTTCACAATAGTTGTTCTTTCAATCAGGTATAGCAAAATCAAAAGAAACACATAATATTATAGAACTTATCAAAACAGAATATTGAATAAAGCAACACCATTAATCAGGACAAAGCAAAACGGAGATAAAAATATCTGCCTTCAAAGAGATAGTCAAAGGAAATTCCCCCCACTCTCTGCAATACATACCTTCAAGCTCCCAAGAGATGCCAAGATACCTGGATCCCACTTGCTAATGGCGGGGTGGTGGTGGTGGTGGTGGTGTGTGACGGTATGTTTGATTCTAAGCCCACACCCTGGTTGCTGGTTTGCTCAGCACCCTAAGTTTCAATATGGCGCGGATCTCAGGAAACGCTGTTGATTCTTGATTCTTGCTTTTTGCCCTGGGGTGGCCGCGGCTTGCCAGACCACAGCCACTTAACAGGGCAGGCTGCTTGCTCACCAATATGTATTATAATTTAAGCATATTGTTAAATCATCAAGGAATTTATTGTGTAGAGCAGATATAAGTCAATAAAGTGATACATAGATGTTGCAGAATTTTTAACTTTTATTCTGAATGACACATAATCATACATAGCTATATGCAAGTAGTGCATCTATAACATCAAACAATATTTTTATGGTAGGGACATTCTGTCTTCTAGTTTTTGTGAGATGTGCTATAAATTATTGTTAACTGTGGTTACCCTTCATGCTACAAACACTAGGACTTATTCTTCCAATAGAACTATAACTTTGTACCAATTAAGCAACTTCTTCCTATCCTCTCCAGCCTCTGCTATGCACTGTGTTATTCTCTCTTTTCTTGAGGTCAACTTTTTTAGCTTTCACATTTGACAGTGAACATATTTTCATTTCTTTTTGTCCCTAATTTTACTTTACAAATCTTCCAGACTCATCTGAGCTTTTTCACTAGTTTTATTAGTAAAGAAGTAAGAGAAGTCAAATGTTTGTTAAAATAGAAGTTTCTAAATTTAAAAAGTTGAGGTGTTAACATTAAAAAGAACAAAGCTGGGTGTGGTGATACATTCCTATAATCTCCACACTCTAGTAAGATGAGGCAGGAGGATGGAAAATTTGAGTTCAACTTGGTCAACTTAGTGACTTAGCAAGACCTTGTCTCAAAATAAATTTTTTAAAAATGGAACTGGATGTATAGCTCTGAGTTCAGTACTTGGAAATGCAAGGCAAACAAACAAACAAAGAAAATAAATAAATATGTAAAAAAAATAAAAGAGCAAAGCCTGTCTTGGTGGTGCATACCTATAATTCCAATATTAGAGAGGCTGAGGCAAGAGAACTGCTATAAATTTGAGGCCAATTTGGCTTATATAAGTGAGTACAAGGCTAGCCTGAACTGCATAGTGAGACCCTGTATTAAAAAAAGAAAGAAAGAAAGAAAGAAAGAAAGAAAGAAAGAAGGAAGAGCAAAGTGGAATCATATTATAAATATTTCTATTTCTTCAATTTCCCATTCAATAACTATACAAACCTGAGCAAGTTATATCTCAGTGCCTCTACTTTTTCCTAAATAAAGGGTATCATAAAAATACTTATTTTGTAGAGTTTTAGAGGAAGCAAATAAATAACATGTTATAGACTAGAACATATGGCACATAGAAAATACTCAATAGATTGACTTATTGAAGTTATTATTTCTCTGTATTTGCAGGTTGAAATGAGCAAGATAAATAAAAAGGAGATTGCAGGTGGATATAGATAATCTTATTTTACAAAGATCAAGATGATGGGGTGATGTTCATTATATTGATGATTCTTCTTGTCTCTGGAACTTGAGGTTTTATAGGATTTCATATTTTGTCACATATATTTTTGAAATATTTGGTTTTTTCACTAACAGTTTTTCAAAACACTTTATGACATGCAGCGAATAATCACTCCTGCTCCCTCAGATTTATTGACTCTTACAAGGAGTTTCCATGACATTTTATCAGGCCAGAGGGGTTGGGATACCTTGGGGTAGAAGAGTAATGAGACTAGAGCAGTATCTCTCAAACCACCTGTGGCAGAGGACCAATTTTTAAAAATGACTTTATGTTTTAGATCAGCTTTAGCTTCACAGAGGAGTTGGGTGGAAGGTGTAGAGATTTTCCATAGCCCCTGTCCCTACAAAGTTGCATCTCTGCCTGCTGTTGACTTTCCACAGCAGAGAGTTGACCTTCACAATTGAGTAGAGTGTTAATTCTCCAAAGCCCATATTGACTCTTGGTGTTGTACATTCAAAGGTTTTTGTTAAGTATACAGTGACCAGTATCCTCCTTACAGCATCACCAAGAGTAGTTTCATTGCTCAAAAAATATTCTGTGTGAATGGGAAAGAATTTTAGCCAGAAACCCCTCAGACAAAGGACTTATATCAAGAACATACAAAGAATTGAAAAGCATCAAGCCGCCCAAATTCAAAGACCCTCTCCAAAAACGGGCATCTGAGATGAACACTCAGTTCTCAGATAAAGATATACAAATGGCAAATAAATACATGAAGAAATGTTCACCATCACTGGTCATTCCAGAATTGCAAATTAAAACAACATTGAGATTTCATCTCACTCTGAAAAGAATAGCTGCCATCAAGAAATCAGCTGATAACAAATGCTGGCGAGGCTGTGGGGAAAAAGGAACATTGCTCCACTGTTGGTGGGAGTATAGACTGGTTCAACCACTATGGAAATCAGTATGGAGAATTCTCAGAAGACTACGAGTAGAAGCCCCATTCAACCCAGCTATTCCCCTCCTGGGTATTTTCCCAGAAGAACTGAAAAGTTCATATCACAGTGCTATATGTGCACCCATGTTCATAGCAGCACAATTGGTAATAGCTAAATCTTGTAAACAACCAAGATGCCCATCAACCACAGAGTGGATGAAAAAGATGTGGTATTTTTATACAGTAGAGTATTACTCAGCTATGAAGAAGGATGATCTTGAGTCCTTCATAAAATGGAGACAACTTGAAACTATCCTCATTAGTGAAATAAATAAGAACCATATTTATAAATATCACATTATGTCTCTAGTATAAAAAGTAATATGAACTGTAGGAGTAATAAAACCCAAAATGTGTAATTGCTGCTGTAAAAAAGAGAGGAAAAGAAAGTACTCTAAAGGATATAATTGCATGCATGTTTAAGTGTGTAAGGTGAATGGTCATATTACTGTTTTTGTTAGATCATGGAGCAGAACTGATAACAGTCTCATTGCTTGAATGTATACTTTTTTAAAAAAATAATTTTATTTAAAGAGAAAAAAACAAAACAAAACAGAATAAAGGGTAGCAACAATACAGTGTTCCAAGGAAAAAAGGAAAAGAAAAACAAGAAAAAAACCCTAAGAAATTATTACTTGACACATTACATGCTGACTTCTTGGAAATAGTTGTTCAATTTACAAAGTTAAAACATGTAAAGTAGACATTCAAACAGTGAGACTGTTAACAGTTCTGCTCCACAATCTGACAAAAGCAGCAATACGGTCATCCATCTTACCCATGCAAATATACGTGCAATTATATCAAAAGGGTAGAATTAAACACAACAAAAGAGAGCAAAGTGGATCACAAGAAAGCAATGTAAGAGACAAAAATTTCTAAACTAGACAATTGGAGATATTCACTCTCTATCATATTGACTCGTATTTTCTTCCAAATAGTTGTCCATATTGTCACATACAGGGAATTCACATGAAACAACCTAGTATGGAATTGATCTGAGCAGAATGAGGAGGGCATTTCAGGTCTTAAGACCAGACATCAGGGAAGCCAAGAATGGCTGTCATAGTGTCTCTTATTCTCCTCAAAACAGCCTTAATGTGTGTTGAACTTAAACAAGGCAAAGCAAGCTAAGATCACTTTGAACAAAAAGTGATAGTTTTGCTGGACTTCACATCATGACATTATGGAATCAGCACTGGGTACTGTAGTGTCTCTTTTTCTTCAAAGTAGTTGTTCATTTCAACATGTGTTATATAGTTGGTTCTCGTAAACTGTTTATGAGCTCTACACATGCATGAGTCTCTACTTGTTTATCTATCATTTCTCTATTAGCAGGAAAAACAAAACAAAGCAAGATAAAACAAAACAATTCCTAGAAAAGCATGAGGCAGAAAAGTCACATAAAACTGCAATGCAAGGTGATCTACAATGGTTACCATGGTGTCTCAGCAGTGTATAACAACATTAATAACAACATTAATAAAAATGAAGCATTGGAGATATTATAAGACTTCAAAAGCAAGTAATAATCAAACCAGAGTGGGTATCTTAGTGAATCTTGTCATCTTCAGTGTAGCTGCCTATACACTTAGACTTGATGCTATCCATCATAACAGATTTAAATAAACTCAGTCAATACAAAGTAGCAATCTAACAAACCAGATTCAAATAAGATCAGTCATAATAAGACAGTGTAAATTATAAAGGGCTTCAGATTAAGTTGATAGGAAAATTAGGGATGATTACCATAATATGTCCTCTTATTTTTGGGATAGCTGACCATGTCCTCAAGTCTAATATAAGTAGACAAACTGGAACAGCACGTAATCCATCCAAGCAGAGTGGTGAGAATAATGTAAATTTTAAATCTTGTTACCCCATTAACATTATCCTCTGCCTCCCTTTTTTAGACAATTCCTCCCCTTTCACTCCCATGGGGTGCACTGCTTGTTTTGGGTCTCACTGCCTCCCTATATAGAGCAGCTCAATGGACCCTATCTCCTGATCTACTCTGCCTGTGTTTCTCTCTGTTAGTATTTCGAGGCCCTCTATACTAGAGATTATAGTCAATTTTCTCTGCCTCATTTCTGCTATTCTATTTTTATGCCATTGATAGTTTATTTTTCTCTTCCACTCCACTGTCTGCCTCGTTCACTGAGGCCTCTCTGCCACCGTTCCTGAAATGCTTGTATTCTTTTTCTCTCTTTCTAAAATGTCCTTTAGTATTTTTTGTAGGGTTGGATTGATGGTCACAAATTCTCCCAGTTCCTCTTTGTCATGGAAGCATCTTGTTTCTCCATTAATTTCTAGGGAGAGTTTTGCAGGATACATCAATCTGGGCTGGAGACTGTTCTTCAGTGCTTGAATTACTTTACTCCAAGCTCTTCTTGACCTGATGGTCTGTGTCGAGAAGTCTGCCATGATTTTGATGGGTTTTCCTTTATAGGTGGTCTGTTTCTTTTCTCTG